>PYDT01000717.1:0-16988 GCA_004837865.1 Musa balbisiana
TGCTAATGTAACAAGGTTAGTGAGGAATTTGTCCCCATAGTAAGATCATAATTATTGATACGGGTCGTTTTCCACATAAAAAGGAATCTTTTGTACAATAGAACCAGAAGAGTGATTTGGAATCATTCAAGAATCGAAGTCGATTTTTTTTTTGTTTGCTTTATAAAAAAAGAAGATAGTCAATGAACTTCTTCTATGACATGTTTCACGGATGCGCCAATTGTCTCGAGCATGGAATATCATTTAGAAATATGAATCCGTGTTTATCAAAGGATTTCCGCTATTATTCTAGTATAGAATGATTCAATCATCCACTCTGGTAAGCTTTTTGAAACAAAAATGGTAATGGTTTGTTTCCTCATTGTAAGAATGTCCGGTCTTTGTGAAGTATCATGATCATCCAATAAGAAGGTTTTCAATTTATTCAATGAACGATTTGAACACCTATTGATTCTAACACTGATTGCGGGAGTGATCATTCGGCACCTTTCATTCACGGATGGTGATCTTCGGACCTATGACTGGGGATATTCCCGATACCTCACAAAGAAAAGGGGAAGTTACTTGGACAAAAAGGGAAGGGACTTTGACAAAAGGGAAGTGACTTGGTGACAAAAAGAAACAAGTGACTTGGACCAAAAAGAAAACGAAGTGACTTAGGACAATTTTGTTTGTCGATACCTCGGCCCAATCATCGAATATTGATTATAACGTAACCGATCGAACACTACTTGAAAACGGTTTCTTCCTTTCCGAAACGAAATGTTCCCAATGTTTCCTGGACATTCTTGCTCTCATTGGACCATTTGGGATCTATATACATCAGGAATCCCGATTCATGATCTCTCGGTTCGAGCCCAAAAAGAGGATCAAAACCATTTTTCTTTTCCTTCTGACTCTTTTTCAATTCGAAAATGTTGGTTGATCGTATAGTTTCATTATAGTTATAAATATTCAGAGTATCATTTCCTATTTGATCCCTTTGAATTCCATATTCGAAGTTGCGATCGGATCATTTCCATTAAAAAGAATCGATTAGTATACATTTCTTATTACCCCTAGGTCTATATTGGGGATGTTGAATCAGATTTCCGGATCAATCTATATTTATTGACTCCTCCAATTAGTTGTTGCTTAGCAAAATCCCGCTGTTTTTTTAGTTTTTGGATCTTCCGGGAATCATTCCCGCAAGTATATCCGGACCATTTTTTTTTTTTTTTCTGATCCTTCGATAAAAAGATTCATTCCTCATAAAAAAGAGGAGGTTAACCAATAAATGATTTCTTTTTTCTATTCATACTCTGGATGTTTGAATACCTCTTCAAGAATTTTTTTTGATCCACCCGTAGGAAGCAATAGAAAAGAGGCAAATCCCCTATGATACAACCAGATCCTGCTCGGTTCTTGATAGAGTGAAAGGATCTGCTGCCCTTCTTGAAATCTCTCTTCTATTCAAAATCCGTGGTGTAACGTGTATCCCCTTTGTTCCGGTCAATGGAAATTAGATGAAAATAAATCAAAAATGGATTTTTTGTTCAAGAATGAAAATCGATGTATTGGACTGTCCTAATCCGGGTTCCTCCTTCGGAACCATAATCACAATCCGGATCTGATGAAATAGGATGAATTGAAGACGGTATTTGTAAATACATAATTATGGCTTAATAATCAACCATTTTCTTTATTTTCCAATCGCCTGGAAGGGACAAAAGAAAACATCTTGTTTGTTTTCTCTTGCAACAATTTCTGATCTCTAGTGGACCTCTCATAGGATCGAACCCCGATGAAGTTCTGACCATCTGTCAGAGAAAAAATACGATTGATCTTGTATGATTCCCAAGAATTCTTCGATTTCTTCTTCGTAAGCATATATTATTCAGCCATGCTTCTCACGTTCCTTGAATGCCGGACATTGGAGGAAGATCCCAAAGGCATTTTCGGGAATCGATCTGATTCTATCTCTGTTCGGTCCTGTGTGAAGAAAGGAGGATCCCCAAGAATGATCTTGTCTTTTGTAGAAGTTGCTGAATGTCTGTTTGATCGCTCAATGTGGGATAATTCTGAATCCTCATTTCTAAGAATCGATGATCTATGTCTTGATCAAGATCCACTTTCAATTGGCTAAATCCCTTACTTGAACGAAAATAGATCTTGCTGGAATCATATTGAATTTGACAATACATTCCGTACCCTTGCTCAAAAAACCGACCTTGTTTAACAACCAACCCACATTGTCTAACCAAATCAAATTCCCTCTCGCGCTACGTGCCCTCAAAAATCCGATTCGTGCTGATTCGTCTCCGCCCCCCCCCCCCCCCCCCCCCCCCCCCCCCCCCCCCCCCCCCCCCCCCCGCCCCCAACCCCCCCCCCCACACACCCCCCCCCCCCCCCCCCCCCCCCCCCCCCCCCCCCCCCCCCCCCCCCCCCCCTTTTTCGTCCCCAACTAACGAAGAGATCTGGCGGAATTGCCACATATAATTGAACACAATTTGGCAAATAATACCCCCCTTGTTTCCTCGTAAGAGATGGGAAACTGCTCATATTCAAAAAAAAATTTTGTTGATAGTGCCTTCACTCCTTGTTGTTTGAAGAACCCCTTCCCCCTTCATTGGTTTTTTTCCACGAAAACAGACATAGATTAACAAATCACGTCTTCCCTAAGATTTCGAAACTGTCCCAAATTCAAGTTGATTATGTTTTTCGCTTCTTCCTCGGAGAAGAGACGATCAAACATTCCACTCAGTCCTGCGGAATCGGATCATCCCGTAGAGGATAGAAAACTAAACTCCAGATATTCCCTATCTTTCTCTTTGGGGTAAATAGATCCTTCATTCCAGCTACTACGGTTTTCATTAGATATCTTACACTAGAAGCCTCTCTTTTTCCGATCCGGTTCCTCCACCACCGCGAAACTCCGGTTCGATTCATGCATGATACACTTTTTTATTTATTGGGAGAACCCAAGTACTCTCTTGCGGATCATAAACACGCTCAAAAATCTTTTTCCCTTTTTGGAAGATACAGGCAGCGAAACAATCAACCTATTGATATTGTAAGACCGAAAAGATTCTTCCAATTTCTCATTTTCTTGGGTCCAAATGGAATTCCTAGGTATAGGAATAATCTCCCATCAAATAGAGATTTTTCTTTCGACCATCTTGCGATTGTTAATACGAGATATAAGGAACCCGCTACTACCATCAGGACTACACCTTTGCTTACACCTTTGATCATGCATATCGTTGCTTGTTGGCACCCCGAGAATCATTGACAGTAAGGTCCTCCAATTCCGGGGGTCCAAAAAGTTTCATAACGCTTTCTTGATGGAAAAAATGTATTTGATCCACGATCTCGAAGAGTGAGAATTCTGATCTCTCTCATATCTCTCTCATTCGACCGATCCCATTTGAATTGATGTCGTCCCATACATCCCTCCTAAAGATTTTATTTCACTAAAGATTTTATTCAATTGTGAATTTGTTATTTATACATTTTCACTATATTACGTATTTAACGATAACTTAGTTACGATTATACTTATTTATACAATTACTTTATTTATACATTACGAGATACTTATTTATACGATATACTTTATTTATACTATATATTATTTACGATTACTATTTATTACGATATACTTATTTACGATATACTTTTACGATATACTTATTTTACATTACGATATCTTATTTATACTTATTACTATGTATACGATATACTTTTTAACGATATACTTATTTATACATATACTTTTTACATATCTTATTTCGATAGACGTATTTACGATATACTTCTTTTACATATACGTATTTACGATATTATTTACGATATACTCTGATCTCTTTAAGCATCCATTTCTGAAATTGGTTAAAGCGCCCACGCTAATTGTCAAATTCGTAGGTTTCAATTCCTGCTAATGCCACCAAATGGGAACCGTTCACTAAGTCTATTGGAGTTGTGGCTCTGTACAAGGAATCTCAGCATCCATCAGAAGAATTGGTATGTTTATATTCATACCATAACATATGAACAGTAAGACAGAATCTTATCGGATACTGGAACTCATAGGAAGAAATATGATTTATGGAGGACAATCAAATATTCAGTAATTTTGACAGAAAAATAGTTGGAATCTGGTTTTATTGGGGAAACATCCATCAACTTCTAATGGGGTCTCTATGGATCAACTGGGACAGACATAAAGCATTGGGGGCTCTGTTGGAACCTCTTCTTTGCGTTCAAGGTAAGCTATGAATTAGTCATCGACTCCCTGGAAAGTTGGGTGGAAAGAATGGGGACCGTTGATATTGGGATGCCATTTACACATTTTTGCATTACAGACGTCATTATCATTACGCTTCCACCGGGAGTATTCTATTCCACCTCTTTAGAGAAAAGAATTAAAGCAAATCTTAATAACACTGCGATACATTTATCCACACCTTCTACCCCTAAGCACACGCAATGGACCGGAAACAGGCAAGTGAATCCAATCCACGAAATAATTGAGGCTATACAGCATCGTTGTAGTACTGTCGTAATGCCGGAGTAAATCCTGTACCGCCCGGATAGAGTGGGAGTTCGAAGCGTCTATTCTATACATACCGTAACAATAAAGTCGATTTTCGACGGAATGAAAACGCATATCTGGTATAATCGTAACCATAGAATACGACCCTAATTGAAATTGCATACATTTTGTCCTCATACACTTTGGGTGGTGAGAAGAGCTATATTTACTCCCATAGGGGCTATTTTTTTAAAAAAAATTGGAGATTACCACTTGGTTTCTGGTACAGAATTTCCCTAATATCAATGGGAAATGCCGCTACCGCTTTGTGTTCGGTTTGAACTATTGATTTACGTAATTGGAATTCACCCCATTAGGTTTACGACAAACCTAGAAATCGACACGATTCCAATTTGAGTACCTCTACGGATACCTCAAACAGAAAACTGTTGAGTAACGGCCAAGTGATTGAGTTCAGTAGTTCCTCATAGAATTTTGACTCTAGAGATATGGTAATATGAATAGACAAAATTGTTTGACGCAGCACACGACCGGGAAGCTGCCCCTGTTTCAAAAGAGGAGACGGGTTATTCACATTTATGTTGATGGTCAGAGGCAATTGACAGTCTAGTTGTCATGTTAATTAAATCCCCCCGGGGAAAAAGAGAGATGTCTCCTACGTTACCCGTAATATGTGGAAGTATCGACGTAATTCATAGAGTCCCTTCGGTCGAATTCTACATTACAACCTTAAGCCAATGACGGAACGGGGAGACCTGGATGTAGAAGTCATAAAGAGTGAGGTCCGCAGATTTGGATTCCTATATATCCACTCATGGGGACTTCCTCATACGATTATATAAGATCCATCTGTCTGATATCATCCATATACATCTAGAAAGCCGTTGCTTTGGAAAAGCTTGTACACGTTTGGGAAGGGGTTTGTTATTGAATAAAAAGAAAAGCTACTTCAACCGATATGCCCTTATGCACGCCTGCCATGACATAGAAATCACCACTTGGAAAGGGTGGACAATTAGCTAGAGCCGCAGGTCTGTACGGCGAAACTGATTGCAAAGAGGGTAAATCGGCCACATTAAGATTACCATCTGGGAGGTCCGTTTGAGATCCAAAAACTGCTGAGCACAGGCGGACAGTGGTTGTTGGGGAACCAAAGTTTGGGTAGAGCCGGAATCTAAGTGTTTGGCGGTAAGCGTCCTGTAGGAAGAGGAGTAGTTATGAACCCTTAGACCATCCCCATGGGGCGGGTGAGGGAGAGCCCCACTCGTAGAAACAACCCACACCCCTTGGGCGTTATCCTGCGCTTGGAAGAAGAAGTAGAAAAGGAAAAATATAGTGATAGTTTGATTCCTTCGTTCGCCGTAACTAGGATATTGAAAATAGAATTTTTTTTAATTTGAAAAAGTGTGATGGGCGAACGACGTGATTGAACCCGCGGCATGGTGGCTTCACAATCCACTGCCTTGATCCCTTGGCTTACATCCGCCCCTTTTCTAGGCTAAAATGGTTCTTTTTTCCATTCATCATTATTGATATTGTATTCTTACCTCCATACTTAACTTAGATCGGGGGGAGATATTGGGACAGAATGCCAATCTTTAAAATAAAAATTAAAAAAAAAGGAGTCATCACTGTGACATTACACTTTCGCTAAAAAAAACCCTTTGTAGCTAACCATTATCGGAAAAAGGAAAAACTCAACCTGATGGAGGCGAAAGAAATATATTAAACTTGTTCTCGGGTCATCTACCATTATCCCCACAATGATTGGCGCATACAATCGCTATTCATATGGAAGTCACTTTTACCTATTTATATAACGATACCGATTGTATGTCCAACTTGGGAGAATTCGCGCCTACTTTTACTTTTGCGAGACATGCAGAAACTATATAAATCTCGTCGTTAAGTATTTAAAGTGCATTTTAATATTAAATAACACATTTTAATATTACTAATATCACAAATAAATACAACATTTTAATATTAAAATATAAAAAATATAAATATAATTAAATATAAAAAACTTTGAAATTTAAAATAATTTTTTTTATGTGAAAAAAAAAATAAAGTATTAAAAAAAAAAACAAACAAGTGGTTTATCCTTGAGTGGGGGAAGGATTACAAAGGTATGATAAGAACTCAGAAGTCGGTTAAGAAAGTAAAATGTAGCTCAACATAATATGTGCATGTCTGTTTTCAAAGCGCGAAGAGTAATTTTTTTTTTTGATCAGATTCGCGGACTTCCTATGAAGACCACTTATGAATACTGGAACTCATGCCTTATCGAGCATCTTATCCCATGTGAAAATTGGTTTCTTCGGCGGCACAAATTGCTAGTCATAATATTGTTTTTGTGAACCGAAAGGGGCCTGATATCATCATAGTAAGCCAAAGTAATAGAGTACCATTGTGAAAATTAAGACCTCGAGCTCGAGACTAGTTAGCCGTAAAAGACCTACTTGTCATATACAATTGTATTAAGGATAAATCTAAATTATTTTTAGATGAAATCTCATATTTAGATTCATCATAGTACACACGTACAATAACATATATGGATGGAAAGAAAATCTAATAGAAAAATATGGACAAAACATAAATCCACCTTGGTTTCAGACTTGGTACAACCCAACTTCCATCATTCCTTTTGTTCGCACAACCAAAAAATATATTCGTGGGTTTACGAGCTGAAAAAATACGGAATTGTATCAAGACTATGTACAAACAATAGAGACTATCCTCGGGTTTCGAAGAATCGCTCGTATAGGATTAAAAAAGAATTGATTTGATCCATTCATAATCTATAATTGGATTTCCAACTTTATTAATAGAGGGCCAAACACGAGGAATCAAGAATTACAGATGAATGTACAAAAAGAATTAATTCTGGTGAAAGAAGACTCAACATTGCGATCACAAGAGTTGAAAACCTATGGGCAACCTATATTCTTCGGAATATAGACTTTACAATTAAAAAATAGAGTTCGTTCGAAAGCAATGAAAAAGGCTATTGAAATAGCCTGAACAAACGGATACAAAAGGACTGCATACAATTGGCAGGGCGATTGCGGAAAAGAAATTGCAAGTGTACTGATCAGAGAGGCAGGTTTCCCCTACAAACAATTCGCGCTAAAATTGATCATTGGTTCCTATAACAATTCGAACTATCTATGGAGTTAGGCATCAAAATTTGGATTTTGGGGACGAGAATAATAGACCTTTGCTTATCTTGCCATTCTTGCCCAGTGGATAGAACAAAAATAACAAACTGTTTTCATTCTTTTTCCGTTTAAATCAAACAACAATGACATTCGAATTCTATAAGGTTGAATAAAAATTCGATTGACCATTTTTATAATTGCTATGCTTAGTGTGTGACTCGTTTAATTTTTCTTAGAGTTTTAGAATATGGAAATAAAAAACAAAAAAAATGACTAACCAAACCCTACTGAAACTTAATACCTATATAAAATAAATACAAAACAAAAAAAAAAATAAAACAAAAATAACTAATAACCAACTTCTTGCTTCGTATTGTCGAGATCCAAGAACAGTCACTATATGAGAGGAGTGAATCATCATATAGGTGCAGCACTGCACCTAATCTTTTCCATAAAAAATCTGATTATGGTTTGTGAAACAAATAAAGGGATGGTTGATAAATGTAAGTATGAAGAAAGAGAGAACAAAAATATCAATGATATATGCTTCCATATGTAATGGTCTATGAATTACCTCATAAAGGCATGTGTAAAGCATCATACTGAATGATATAAATAATAATAAAGAGCCTCGTTATAAAAAACTAAGGAGATTGACTCGAGAATGAATTTTGTTGGAGCTCCTTGCAGAGTCAGGCCCTCCCATTTATGGAGAAGCTATGGGAAGCGACGTACCTGTGACTGCATAGGATTCTCTGAAAACGAATCCGAAATGCATTGGTTGGTGATGGCGAAAACGAACCGAGAAAAATTTATTTCTTCTGGAAGTCTGGGTTGACCTAGTAATAAACTCAAGAGTCATATTCGCCCGCGAACCTTTATTTATTAGAGTACATTACAATATTTTGGCATCATTTGATAAGGGTAAAAATAAGGATCAGGATCGTTTAAAATAAAAAGCCTTATCTATAAGTATAAAAAGCCTTATCTATAATTTATATCTAATCTATAATTTATATCTATAAATATGCATACCTCAATCTTCTAGCTATATATCCTGTATATATACATTCCTGTAAACAAAACAAATTCAATATTAATAAATGTCTTAGTGTATTATTTATTAAATTCTTAATACATTCGTATCTGTAATATTATTGAATCCTTTCATCGCGAGGACTGGTGAGATAAACTCTCATGTCCGGTTCTGTAGTAAGATGAATTTAGCAACCGACCATCAACTATAACCCCCAACGAACCAGACTTTCGTAAACAACATAGAGGAGAATGAGGAATATCTTGTCGGGCAATCGTATTGTTTCGGCAGATACTCTCTTCAGGCAAACTTGAACCCCTTGGATCCACACTAGACAAATAAAGCGGTGCGAAACATGACACGTATGCGCGTCGTTGTGGAAAACATATGGTTACGTATAATTTTCCCGACAAACCTGTTTTTACAGTAAGACCTCGGAAACACGTAATGGGTATCGGGGAAGGGATCCCCCCAATTTTGGGTTATCCTTTTTTTTAAACCAGGTCCCGAATACTTTATGAAATGGGCCGGAGTATCAGAAGCTGTAGCCAAAGCAGCGTATTTCCACTAAGCTGCGTCCAACCTGCCTCTACAACTCAATTTGTCAGGATAGATGTATAACTAAACCGTGTTTGAGGATTAAAAAAACGGCAAGTTTATTTTATTTTCTGGACATAGAATATTTCTTTTTTCCTTCATCCTTTGCATTCAATAACGATCCATAAAATTATATTATTCAACCTCAGACCCCTTTGGCATTAGCGGATAACAGCGGAGCTCGAGATGATGGGTATCGAATCTAGGCGCGGTAATCAGCGATATCTCATTTGGTGACGTTATGTTGCTTGTAATCAAGAAGCCGTGCCTAATAGGCCACTAAAACGATCGGAAATAATTAGAGCTGTAATTGACGTACTGTTAAGACTCAAACGTGCCAAACGTATGATAATCCGATATGATGACAATGCTGCGTTGCATTGATCAAGAAGGAAATCCAAAGGAACTCGAGTTTTTGGT
This sequence comes from Musa balbisiana, assembly GCA_004837865.1. Classification (NCBI taxonomy): domain Eukaryota; kingdom Viridiplantae; phylum Streptophyta; class Magnoliopsida; order Zingiberales; family Musaceae; genus Musa; species Musa balbisiana. The sequence goes on from PYDT01000717.1 coordinate 9,752, forward strand.
CGATCGCTCGGGAATTGAGACAGTTGAAATTTTAACTAAATAGTTTCTTGGCTCCTAGTTATTATTACTACTACTATATGGACTATATATATCAGAACATCTAAAATAGATAATTAGTAATCAAATTTAGTAGATTGTAGATTGGTCTCACGCAATACTTTTACTAATACCTACTTTGATATCAAAAAAAAAAAAGAACTAAAATAAAAAAAGAAAAAAGGAAACATGTTGATTATAGCAAATTTGGATGCACGCAATATATAGTTCGTCATGGTGGACACTATTGCCGATATATAACTTCTATAAAAATGCTGACATCTAAAAAAAGGAACGGTGTTCGAATAGCAGCTACTATATCACTCGAAAATATGGTGCAATACTTCTACTAGAAGGTTTTATTGAAAACGTTGAAACATCAGAAGGTAACAAATTTTCTGGTTTCAACTCTGCGACATAGAAGATAGGAAAAGAAACCAAACTATTTTAAACGCGGATCAGCCGACCCGGTTACGAATTTATTCCGACTACAACAAATTCCTAAAGTTTAGGGTGAAATAGGATTGTAAGTTCTTTCACTCCCGAGGTATACGGCACAGATCGGAATCTCGACGAGAAAAAATGAGGCGAACTGAACTTTTGTTCTATATATGGTTGATCCTCCTCCCTCTGGTTCCTATTTTTCTCTCTAACTTTCCTATTTGTGAAATAGAGAGGAAAGTTAGTTTAGATAACTCTTTCCTCCATTATTTGATACCTTCAAGAAGTTACCTTGAGTGAAAGACAAAAATTTTATTCCAGAAGGTTTTAATTATGAATCACTTAACCCACGGTAGTTTGGGTCCGCCAGATAATAAAGATGTCCTTCTAGGTTATTTTTCGGGAACGGATCCGGCGCAGGTTTATACGGTCTCCCTGGGGAATAGAGTCAAATTGAAGTAATTGTTATATTCCCCCCAGGGGACGTAGCATTATAGACTTCGGGGCAACAAATTCGAATGATTAGGTTATTTTCAAGCTCCTTTCAGACGATACAATTTCCAATTTTAAATGAAACGACTACAATTCGAAGTTAAAAAAAATAGAGACTTATTTTCTTCAGGGAATAGATTCAAAATTAAGGTAATGATAGAAATATGAAATAAGGGCTTCCGTTCGTAAATGTGTGAAAAATTTTCGACTGATCCGTAGGCGCGGGACGAATATAGTTATTTGTTTCAATCCGAGACATAACAGAGACGGATTAATCTTCTAAAACAGTAAAGAACTTTCTAAAGCAAAAGACACAAATAACGGATTTTCTTTTAATCTGACATGGATATTTCCGTATCTTTTCTTCCGTATATTTTCGCCTTATATTTATAAATGATAAAATCTACAAAAGCTATACCAAGAATCGGTTCACGTAGGACGGGCGTATTGGTTCACTTAAGAATGGACGTAGAATACCAAAGACTTATTCACGTTCAAGCAAGTTTCAACAATACCATTGTAACTGTTTACAGATTACGAGGTCGGTGGTGCTTGGGCCTCTGCTGTTTACTTCCGGATTCAAAGGGCAAGAAAGGACACCCTATGCTCTCAGCGGCGGCATAAATGCTATTCGTACAGTATTATCAGGTATGCAACGAGCAAAGTTATGATAAAAGGTCCTGGCTCGGAAGAGAATGCAGCATTACGAGCCATTCGTAGAAGTTGGTATACTATTAGTTGTCGTACGTTATGTAAACACCTATTCCAAATATGGATGCGCCCCCCTAAAAAGACGTGTGTAGAATAAAAAAAACAGATTTCAGAGAAATATGATCAATGACGGATCAATCATATTATGATATAGTATGGTTCTAGAGGAAGTAGTCAGATCCACTCGAGCACACTACAGTGGAGGTGGTTGAATCGAGAAGTTAACATTACGTCTTAAATTCTGGTCGTTTCGTTCTGTCCCGCTTAGCAAGGTCAAGCTGATCCTATGGTATTGCCAGCGAAGGCTTTACTTGAGAAATAGAAGACGAGTATCACACGTGCGACCTCGGAAATTGCCGCATGAATATTCCTAACGATAATATGTATGAGACTCTGTACATGTAAAAAATTTTCCTATGTGAAGAAATGTTGAGAAGTATCTATATGAGTAGAGAAGCTCCATTTGCGCCAGGGCCCTAACTACGTAACCGCTGCTCAAAGATATCATCTCACCACCACCTTCCGTGGAAAATTTGACACCCACACAACCATATCCAGCTAACCTACGGAACCATTTGATTTGTTTATTGGATTACAAATCAGGCGAGATCGTGGATATCGTACGAAAACCAACAACTAACTCTAAAAATGGAAGTTATCCTATAGATGCTGTATCTATTGCCTGTTCGAAATGCGGATCATAGTATTCAGTCTTATGGAATGGAATGGAAAAACAAGAGATACTTTGACTAGAAATATGGGACGAATGGAAGTTTAACTTCCTAAGGAAGAACTTTATGAAGCTTCTCGTAATTGAATTGATTTATTTATTCCTTTCTACAATGCGGAGGAAGAGACATTAATTCAAAGAAAATAAAACAGGTGTACTCTACCCATTTTTTACCTTTCAAGATAGATTAAACCATCTAAGAAAACAAAAAGAAATTCCATTGAAATGTATTTTTATGACCAATCAGAATTACCTCCAGGACCTAGAATGGTCTCAAAAGGGTCCAATATACACACATATTGGACCTTTTGAATAGAGTAAGAAGATCTTATGAGAATTGGAATATTTTCGACATAGAAGATGTAAAAGAGATATCGGACACTCTACAAAAAGCATGTCGCAATTGATTTAACCTAAGAATCAATTTTAATTTTAAAATCCATTAGAATTATTCATCGTCTGGTTCTAATAAAAATAGAAAGGAAACATTTATAAAGAAAAAGAAGAAAAAATTTGTTTTTATTCTTTTTGGCAAAACCGTATTTGCGGGAATGATCATAATAAAATTAATGTATCTAAGAATAGTGCAGACTTGAAGTTCACATTCTAGATAAATTAATCACTGGTATTTCACGGTTGAATCACTTTAAAAAGGGACCTAAATTAGCGATTATCATAGGTAAGTTGCTCCAATACCAACAAAGAGCTACTGCGGTACGATCAAAAAGGACTGTTGTAGCTACTGGACGGCGAAAATGGATTTTGGGAATTTTAGTTAAAAAACCCCCCCCATGTTTTCTCCCAAAAAGGTACGTAAAATAAACAGTGGTAATGAAACCATTAAAAGAACCCCTAATAACTTATTGGGTACTGTGCGGAGTATTTCGAAATAAGGGAAAGAAGTACATTCGGGTAATCTTTCCCAAAGGAGTGCAAATGGATCCGCCGGTTCACCAATCATGACGGTTCTAGAAAACGCCAAGCCTACATTACATTCAAAATAGTACCTAGATTACTACTGGAAAAACTATATAAAAGTCATTGGGCCATGCGGGTTCTCCATTAATATTAGCCCCATCCTTTAGCCCATTTAGATCTAATACAGGATGCGTTAAAGTCAGGTTTTTGTTATTGGGATAGGGTGAATTTCTTATGGATCAGGCCCCGAAGGAACGGACATGATAATGTTTCATCATCGGCTCGAGCAAGAATGAAAGGAACTGGGCAGAAAAGATCCATATAAAATCTATTTTCATACATATCCACGTATTCATATATAAAGCTCTATGTAAGAAAGATTACCAGATTCCATTTGTCCGAGGTGCCAACTATTCATTGAAACTAAGTCAGTTCTTACAGGTAAATGCTCAATATCCAAGTAGGCTTATAAATTGATCATGATCAAGTGCTTTTTGATTGTCTCATGTCTTTGATGGTGTTTACCCCCAACATCCGATTTTCTTACATACAAGTATTTACTTGTTACTAATAAAGGATAGCCTCTGTTCTTCCTTAGATCTCTTATTTCATTCACTCCGATAGTATTATCGATCGGATCGATGCAGAGACATGAATGCATTTCTACACTACAATAAGGAGTGGAATAGACATAACTTTCCTCATTCCACATCACTTATTTTATTCTAAACGGGATTTACGAGCCTGTGCATGCATACCTGATTCAGGTTAATCATAGAAAAGGTCTCCCAAACAACCGCCTAATCCTCTGCTACATAGGGGGGCTTACGTGTTGGTTGGATGTGGAGACACAGTTGGTTGTGAATTCCAATGTGGCAAGATAAAATCATTATCTGCATGGCCCCTAATCTATTCAGTCACAACAACTCCCATAATCCATCCTCTCTCGGAAATTAACTTCAACTATTCGTATCACTAATGAATACAATCTTCGAAGTTGAAGAACAGTATCCAAATAAATGTCCTTATTTTTTCAATGAATCCATTTTTTCTAGCAATGAAAATTAGGTCCTAGCGTTCCTCTCCCCAGTTATATGGATCCTTACAAATATCTATGATTCATAAGGACCCGACAATACCTGGCTTACGTATCATTGGAAAATGCATTAACATAATACAAAAAGCAGTAAGAAGAGGCAATCCAAAAGTGTGTAAACTTTTAAAAAAAAATAAAAACGAGTCAAAGTGGGTGGCCCACACTAGCCCTTCCGCTAATAAACTTCTGCCAAAGGCGAATCCTATTCGGAATAGCTCAGGTACGCTAGTCAAATTTTTACTGCCCAATAACCATTTGGTCCAAGGTACGGAATAACAGTTTATACACAAAAACCACCAAAAGCTGCCGTCATACAGCCAAAACTACACCTGTAACCCAAGTTAATTCGCGTGGGTTTTTAAATCCCTGTACGGTAAGACCACGAAATACTGCAGATCATCATTATACCCATCATCCTTGCTGACCATCGATGAACTGATCGTATTAACCAACCAAGTTGGCCTCGTCATTATGTATTGAACGAGGCAAAGCCTTGTAACGGTTGAACGGTATAAAACGTCATAGCAAAACCTGTAGCTACTTGTACTAAAACAAGTAGTGTGATCCCCTAAACATAAAATATGTTGACATGAGGAGGAACATATTACTATTATATCATCTGCATCCTGAACTCAAGACGTTCCTCCCCCCACTAACAATATCTTAATCATAAAAAACTAATAGATAGGTAACCAAGGCCAAGGGACTCTCTCCCCCTCTGAAACCGTTATGAAAATTTCATCTCGTACTGCTCAAGCATGAACACACAATTCTGATTTCAACGGATATGTAATAGAAAGGTTTCCAAACTTCTTAGCTTAGCCGCTTGATTTCCCCGACCACCCTAAGATAGGTAAAAAAAAACAAATTTTTCTTTGTATGATAATGCCTCAAAATATCATGGCTCATCTGTCTCTTTTGGATGTTGATCATCACAGGCCTTTTGATCTTCTTCATTTCCCTATTTTTTTATTTGTTATTTATTTCTTGTTTTTTTTGTTAATATGCGGAGGGATTCTTGTTTTACTATTGATAGGAATTTGTTTGTTGAGATCCTATTAATCAATTGAAAACCCCAGATTCATACTAGAACCCCGATGCTTTACTTTTTAATAACTAATAAGCAAAGCCTCAAGCTAAACTCAAAGGTTCTCTGAGTAAGAACCCTTTGATGATCACTTATTCGATGAAATGTAATAGACTCAACAACATCTATAAAAACAACGAGTTGTCCTTCGGTCACAAAAAAAAAGTCTGAAGAAGAAAATCGTTTGGATTAGGAAATATCTATTTGAAAATTATGTCTGAGTCCGGTTGCGGTCTACTCGGTAGGTATAATCATAGTTTTAATATTCTTTTCTTATCATTCGATATCTTATAATTCCGTGCTCCAATACCTAGAATAACTATCCGACGAAATAGAATCATCTCGCTAGAGAATAACAGGACCATTCTCTGTATTATCAATAAGGATCAATTATAACAAGTCACACACTCCATATTCCTGGATATGACCGAAACAATAAATTCCACGTCCGTAACTACCAGAATGGTCTAGAAATCCTGTTTTAAGTAAAGTAATTTTTTTGATGAAACTAGGAACTTCAATGCTTATAAACTTAACTCTTGTAATTCCATCCAGTAAAAACGGAAGCCATTATAAATTTCCAAAATAATCGATCGGAATACCGTAAATAGGCCATTTTGCGCACTCCATTTGGTGTAGGTCCCCCAGCCCGACTAGCTTTACCATATTCCGAATTCAATGTTTCAATCAATTCCCTACGTCGGGTTTTGTCTTGGCCCAGCTCTAGAACTATCCTCAACGGTTTGTGTGCCCTAAATCCTATTTAATCATGGTTGAGATCTGTTGATTGTATACCATTCCGTTGTAGTTGTAAATAAACGATCTTATCGTAGATCCATTGTGATCTTGAAATTGTCCTAAAAGGGAAACAGCAAACCTAGTCGCCATCTTCATATCTTGTTTAACTTGTAAGCTTTACTGGGTACGCCTTATATACCGGTTTGGGCAACCCTCACAACAACAAGAGATCCATTCGAAGAACACCACGGGATAGTTGAAGTATGAGCCTCCCATATGGGGGAGACTCATTACTTCAATTGAGATAAATGAAAATTATTTCCCATTTTTAGGTTGGAACTTAGGCGTTCTCTCGAAAACAATAGCGAAAAATTAATCCCTAAAGTCCAGACTAAGGACTGTATAAACCAATGCTTCCATAGATTCGATCGTGGTTTACAATTATCGCTTCCACACCTATTTCATTGGCATCAATTTACCATATAAGAAAAGAAGATAAAGAAAAGATGGGGAATTCAATCAAGATTTCTTCTCAGTACCCTACCCTATGTCAAATAAAAAAAAGAGGCTAAAGATACCAATCAATTGTGTACAACTACTTGTCTCTTGTAGTTGGATCTCCGTTTTTGGAATGCTCCAATTCCCACTTAGCATCCAATCTATCAATGCCAGCAAAAACATCTCTGAACAAGGTTTCTAAGCGCCATTGCCAAATGTGGTCCGAAAACGAAGCGCAAAGCAAACGGTAGCATGGCCAAAAGTGAAACCAACCCCTTGGACTTGCTGCGAACAACCCATCCGATTGCAAGTAGCCCGATCTAATTCACAAATTTCACTAATTGGGCACGTCTAGCATATTTTTTTTAACAGTCACAGGATAACGTATAAACTGCCTCCATTGAGTTCGCTCCTAGAAATAAGAATAGAAAAAAGTACCTTACATACTTTTCTTATTTTTATTAACTTTAACATTGTAAACTTGGATTCC
>PYDT01001273.1:0-16988 GCA_004837865.1 Musa balbisiana
TTTTTTTCTAAAAAAAGATGTTTATCAGCGTCAACCTCTTATTGCTTGAGCCAATATAATTCATCCCAAATTTCTGATATTGTTATCCGTTCATCTCCTCTTTTTTTTTTTTCTCCTCGTCTTTTGTTTTGTACCAGTGTTTGTCTCTTCCTCTGCCTCCTCAAAGTCGGAAGTTTCGGTTCTGGGTTTCGCCCCCGCGGGGAATTCCTAAAAGCTAAGTTATTATTGCTGAATATCTCATATCATCAATAAAAAAAAAAAAAAAGAATCTTCAAAAAAAGAAAAAAAAAAGACCTTTGTCTATTCGATCCAAACAAAGCGGGGAATGAACATTTTTTTAAATATTTCCCACATAACCTGTTTTTACGTCTTTGAGCCCGCATGGATCCTGGGATTATACCCCGATTAAAATCTGAGTTGTTGCGAATAACGTATCAAAGCCACCTCTTTCTGCCTTCTGCTGGATCATATTATCATTATCGTTAATCCGGTCCGGATTGTTTATCATTATAGATCCCCACCCGTTTCGCTTTTCTTGAACTAATTTCATATCTTCCTTCTGTTCTTCTCCAGTTTCTGATCAGTCCCTTCTAATTCCTCGTTCAATTTGGTATGCCGCGAGGAACCTTTTTACTGATTTCTTTCTATTCCAATGGATTTTTTGGGTTTTCAGTTGTTGTTTTGATCATTTGGATGGTTGAATTTGTCGAATACAAATCTCAAGGATTTTGTCTTTACTTTCGATGAATTCTTCTATCTTCTTCCAATAAAAATAAAAGATCATCGATTGACGTTAAGAAATTAACCATATAATTAAATGATGATTTCTCATCACCGGATTCTTTTCATGTTTCATTCCTCGAGAATTTTTTAGAATAGGAAAGAGCCCAGAATCTTATTTATCCAACACGTTTCTATGGAATCCTACATCTTCTTCTTCTGTAGAAGTAATTAATCATTTGTATAGTAATTAAATCGTTGTGGAAGTAATTAAATCTTCATGATTGTTGGAATAGAATTTTTTTATTTTTCCACGATACGGTCCGTTCAAAAAGGACATACGCTTTTGGCAAGTATTCTTGCTCATTCTCATCGTTGCCATAATCTGGTCCTTTTTCAAGTATTCTAGAGCAAGAAGATATCCTTTTCTTCTTCTTCTTCTTCTTCTTCTTCTTCTAGAGTTTTTATTCGACTTATCCATTCATTGCTCAGTTGTATTTTTTTTGCTCATTGGTAAAACCCAATAATCTATAGGTCTTCATTTGACAATTTTCTGTCATGTTACCAGACATTTTGCGTTCCTATCATTCCGAAAAGTTGATAAACTAGCGGATATGTAAAACTATTATTTGTTTTTCTCCCTTGAACACGTATCAAAAAAATATTGTGACTTTCATTTGTACACTAGTTCAAATCGATTATGTTTTATATATCGCAATGGACGATTCCACCGCTTATACTCGACAAACAAGTTACATAGGTTTTGCAAAGTCCAAGCAGAAAAAATCTTTCATTTTTTGGCTTTTCTTCAATCTTCCCAATCCCCAATTATCTTGATAGGTCTCAAGAATAAGAATCTTTCGTAACACTGGTCTATCTTTATCGCATGTGTCCTGTACAGTGCATGTGGAATTCATGCTTTGTTTTTTCCTTTCATTCACTCGGAGCTCTTCCGTTTCATCTATTTTGTCCGTATCCTCCTTCTTCCGACTAAAGGAGGGTCTGTTTCGGTGGATCCCCCTCTTTTCCTGTTTAGTCTCCTTCCTTTCGAATTTGTTTCTACATCGCTTTCTTCCTCACTTCACACGCTTTCTTCTCACTTCTACATCGCTTTCTTCCGTCACTTTCTCCCCTTTCTTCCTTTTTCTGACTTTTGTCTGACTTTTCTGACTTTTCGAGGGTTCTTTCAGTTCTCTTAGTGACAGACGACGGCATTCTGCCTAAATAGTAGACACAGGTGATAAATAGATAATACTAACACTTCGAGCCATAGAATTTCTCAATTCTGCAACAAGGTACCTATGAGATTAGCAAAGGTTACCTATTAGATTTAGATCGAATAGAATGATTTTTGCCGTATCCAGAAATACCAATCCACCCATTCTTAAGAAAATGTACCAATTAAACACCATAACTACTGTTACAACTAACATCTTGTTGTTGCATCGAAACATATAAATGTTGACTACTCTGGGCTAACGTTGAACTTGTAAAATGAAATGTTTTGAATAATTGAAAAATTAGATATTCAGAAATAAACACCTTGAATGCTGATATCTACGCATTGAATTTCTGGGTAGTAACCATAATCAAAAAAGTTTTTGTGCTGGTTTTCCAGTAAGCAATGAACAAAAGACTAGGGTAAACAGGACGTTTATTGTATGAGGTCTACCCAATTGCTAGATGCAGAGGCGCATAATTAGATCGATATGAACATCATGAGCTGTCCGTAATAAACCGTGTGTTGCTGATCCTCCTCTCGGTTCCTTCTTCCATAACCCGAGCTCGAAGAATGAAGAGATAAGAGGCCCTATGGAGAAATTTGGTCAAAATCCCATAATAGAGTCCGAACCAAACGACCGATTTATTACTTCCATAAGTCTCATAATTTACCCAGTAGAACAGATTTAAAAATCATCACCAACCCCTTTTTCTTTTCTAGTTACAATTTCTTGATTATAGATGATGATTTCTTACTTTCCATATATGAAACTGATAGACTATAAATGACATCTCGTAATGTCAAGACACCACATGGATATTAAATGAACTGAAATTGGGATATTATGGAATATATGAAATAGAGCACTTTGAGGTTCCCTTTAAATGAGGCATGGAACGGAGCCACTACGAATACGTTCCGAGTTTACGAAGGAACTTCGGACTCTATTGTTCATGGGTTGAGAACGGGGTTGAACCTATGAGTTCTTAATTCTCCGTTGTTCCTCAGTAGCTCATGGTAGAGCGGTCGGCCTGTTACCTGACCTGGTCGTAGGTTCGAATCCTACTTGGTGAATTTGATTCTTCTTAATTAAAGAAGACAAACGAATCTATCAAAAAAAGAAAAAAAAAAAAGACTTTGTCTATTCGATCCAAAAAAAGCGGGGAATAACTTTGTTGAATAGTCCCAAATAAACTGTTTTATCCGTCTTGAAGCACGTCATGGATCCTTGATTCCCCATAAAATCTGGTTGTTCGAATATAACGGTATCAAGCCACCTCTTCTGCTCTGCTTGTCACTATTATCAGTACGGTATCCGGATCCGGATTGTTATCAGTATCGATTCACCACCCACCCGTTGCGCTTTTTCTTGAACTAAGTTCATAATCTCCTTCTGTTCTTTCTCCATTTTTCGTATCCAGTCCTTCTAATCTCGGTCAATTTGTATGACCGCGGGAACCTTTTTACTATTTCTCTATTCAATGGCTTTTTTTTTCAGTTGTTGTTTGATCCTTGGATTGGGTAATTATTCGAATACAATCTAAGATTTTGCTTTACTTTCTGAATAATTCTTCGTTTCTCTTCTTCCAAATAACAATAAGAAGATTCTCGATTGACTTTAAGAAATTAACAAATAATTAAAATGATGATTTCTCATCAGCCGGATTCTTTTCTGTTCATTCTCGAGAACTTTTTCGAAATAGGAAAGAGCCCATTATTTCTTATTTATCCAACACTTTTCGATGGAATCTACATCTCTTCTTTCTGTAGACGTATTAAATCCTTGTAAAAGTAATTACATTTGTGGAATATTAAATCAGTCATGATTTGTCATGTGATAGAATTTTTTTATTGTTCCACGATACGGTCCGTCAAAAAGGATCATACGCCTTTTTGGGCAAAGTATTCTTGCTCATTCTCACGTTGCAATAATCTGTCCTTTTTTCAATTATGATCTAGAGCAGAGATATCCGTTCTTCTTCTTCTTTCTTCGCTTTCTTGCTTTTCTAGAGTTTTTTATTCGACTTATCACTTCATTGCTCCAGTTGTATTTTTTTTTTGCTCATTGGTAGAAACCCACTAATCATATAGGTCTGCATGGAAAATTGTCTGTCATGTACAAAGACATTTGCGTTTTCTCTCCTTTCCGAAAGTTTAAACTGGCGGATATGTAAAAGATATTATTTGTTTTCCCTCACTTTGAACACGTATACAAAAAATATTGTGACATTCCTTTTGTAACACTATTTTCAAATCGGATTATTTTTTATATACGCAATGGACGATTCCCGCTTATAACGCAAAGAAAAGTTACAATAGGTTTTTCAAAGTCAAAGCAGAAAAAGTCTTTCATTTTTCTCTTCGTTCAAGTCTTTCCATTTCCCAATTCGCTTGATAGGTATCACTGATAATAATCTTCGTACACTGGCTATCTTTATCGCATGTGCTTTTTAAACAGTGAAGTGGAATTCATGCTTTGTTTTTTCCTTTCCATTCACTCGATCTCTTCCGTTTTCATCTATTTTGTCCGGATCCTCCTTTTCTTCCCGATAAAGCAGGGTCTTTTTCGGTGGATCCCTCTTGTTCCTGTTTAATCTCCTTCCTTTCGGAAGTTGGTTCGACTTCGCTTTCCCCTCACTTTCTACTCGCTTTTCCTTCCTCACTTTCCTACAATCGCTTTTCTTCCTCATTTCTCCCCTTGCTTCCTTTTCGGACTTTTTCTGACTTTTTCTGACTTTTCTGAGGTTTCTTTCATTTCTTTAGTGACATAGGTCACGACGCCTTCTTCCTAAATGTAACAAGTGATAAATAAGAAATACTACAAATTCGAGCCATCGAATTTCTCAATTCGGACACCAGGTACCTATTATATTTTAGCAAGGTACCTATTAGATTTAGATCGCATATAATGATTTTGCCGATATCCAGAATCATACCAATCCAACCCATTTCCTGAAGAAAAGGTACCCAATTAACCAACCAATAAACGACTTTTACAATACAATCTGTTGTTGCATCGAAACATATACATGTTGATATCTTCCTAACGTTGACTTGGTAAAATGAAATGTTTGGATAATTGAAAAATGAGATTATTTCAGAAATACACATTGAATGCTGAGATACGCATTGATTTCTGGTTAAGTATAACCCATAATCACAAAAGTTTTTGTGATTGTTCCAGAAGAAATGAAACAACAGATAGGGTAGAACTAGGACAGTTATTGTATTGAGGGTCTACCCAATGCTAGATGCAGAGGCGCATAATATATCGATGAACTCATTAGCTTTCCCGTAATAAAACCATTGTTGCTGATACCTCCTTCTCGGTTCCTTCTTCCATACCCTCGCTCGAAGAAGAAGAGATAAGAGGCCCTATGGAGAATGTGGTCAAATCCATAATAGAGGTCCGGCCAAAACGACGAATTTATTATCTTCATGCATAAGTATGAATTACCCAGTAGAAAAGATTTAAAAATCATCACAAAACGCCCCTTTTTCTTTTCTATTACAATTCTTGATTATATAGAATGATTTCGGAACTTTCCATATCTAGACACGGATAGACTATAAATGACATCTCTTATGTCAATGACACAAGGATATTAAATGAATGGAATTGGGATATAGATGGAATATAAATTAAATCGAGCCACTGTGAGGTTCCCCTATGAAATTAGGCATGGACGAGCACTACGAAAAGTTCCGGGAGTTACGAAAGGAAGTTTCGGACTCATTTGTTCATGGGTTGCGAACGGGGTTGCAATCGATGAGGTCGAATCTCCCTTGTTTCTCATAGCGCATGTAGAGCGTTCGGCTGTTCACTGACTGGTCGGGTTCGAATCCTACTTGGGAGATTTATCATCTTAATTAATAATGAAGAAGGGAATTAAGTCTCGCTTGGACCGTTAGGATTAGTAACCCGTTCGCTGTCTTTGTTTCGATTGCTTCATCTCATCGTATCACTTCTGTTTCTACGATTTTGCGAATCGCGTCAATACATCGGCGTAGATACTGTATAATCCCTTGTAAATATCCATTCAAATCTCAATGATTACGAGCAGGCATCACAGAGCAGTCATCGATTTTCCCGATAGGCCACAAATTACCGCGAGCAACATATTACTGACGAGGAACGCATTTTGGTGCTATGCACTAATACACTTGTACCTTGCTCTGCTATTCGCCCAAGCCCTGGCTGAGGAAGAAGTTGTTACGGGGAGTAAAAACACAAATATCTGATTCCGTTCTTGGTTACTATATTAAATCGAATCTTCAACGATAAAAACAAGAAAAAGTTACAGGCCATTCCATTCGACAAAGGAAGGTTGGTGGGCGAGGAGGGTTCGAACCCCCGACACCGTGGTTCGTGCCACGTGCTCTAATCCCTGAGCTACATTGCCCCACCCCCTCTCCACTGTATCTGTTCCCGGGAGTACCCTCAAAAGTAACCTTCCTCTCCTCAGCTTTTCCTGTCGGGTTAAGAATCATGTGAAAGCGCGTTTTCTCCTATCTTAAGAAATAGAAGCATTGCTGTTCAAGGTGGAATGATATAGAAGACATGTCATAGATTGGGGTTTTTTGAATAGGACGAACCTTTGCATTTTTATTTTTATCTCTTCATATCCAAATATGGAAAAATTAAAATAGAAGGGGTTACGCTTTTATCATTCTGGCGGCGAGCTATTTTTTTTCCGCAGGACCTCCTCAGTATCGTCACCGCAGAGAGTTTAACCACCAAGTTCGGATGTATTGGTGGGGTTCCTCTACGCCTGGACACCAGATATCGAACCCAACCAGAACGAAGAAGGCAATAAGAGAAAAGCTATTGGCGGGAGTGTGAGGGCCCCAATTTCGGACTGTAAGGACCCAAGACCTCTGCCCTTCATCCCTTGGATAGATAGAGAGGGAGGGCAGAGCTTTTTGGTTTTTCACTGTTGTCAACAGTTGAACAATGAAAATAGATGCGAGTGCCTGATCGAATTGAATCAGGGTCGTGTAGGAAAGTTCAAATCTCCTCGTCTTTAGGATGAGGATGCCTCCTGCATACATCACGTGCACTTCCACTGACAACCTAGCGTAATGATAAACGGCTTCGTCTCGCGTGGACCTTAATCTTGATTCTCAAATACCTCGTCGCCCCCCTCCTCCCCGCAGACAGAGAACCCGTCGCTGTCTCGGCTGTGCACGGGGCTCTGGGGAAGTCGGAATAAGAGGAGCAACTCATCTTGGGGTGGGCTTGCTCTTGATGCTTTCAGCATTATCCGCTCCGCACTGGCTACCCCGCGTTTACCGTGGCAGATAACTGGTACACGCAGAGGGCGTCCCTTCCCATCCTTCGTACAGGGAAAGGTCCTCTCAAGGCCTAACGGCCCGCACCGGATATGGACCGACTGTCTCACGACGTTTCTGAACCTCTCTCCCGTACCGCTTTAATGGCGAACCGCCCAACCCTTGGAACATACTACATCCCATTTGGCGCAGACCGACATCGGGTGCCAAACCTTCCCGTCGTATGTAACTCTTGTGTAATATCAGCCTGTTATCCCTAGGCGTAACTTTTAATCCGTTGAAGCGACGGCCCCCTTCACTCGCACCGTCGGATCACTAAGGCCGACTTTCGTCCCTGTCACGTGTGGGTCTTGCAGTCAAGCTCCCGTCTCCTTGCACTCGAGGGCCAATCTCCGTCCGGCCGGGGAAACCTTTGCACGCTCCGTTACGTTTGGAGCCTACGCCCCGATAAACGTCCTACCTTATACTGTCCCCGTGGCCCGGAGGTCCTTACACAAGGTTTAGATTCTAGCTCTTTCCAGAGTGATCTCACTGTGCTCGGGCCCCCCCGGAAGGAGGCCTTCTTCGCCTTCCACACCTAACTGCGCAGGAAAGGCCCAAAGCCAATCCCAGGGACAGTAAAGCTTCATAGGGTCTTTCAGTCCTAGGTGCGGGATGCCGCATCTCACTGACATGTCTCTTCATCCGGCTCTCTCCGAGACCGTGCCCAGATCGTTCCGCCTTTCGTGCTGGGTCGGAACTTACCCGACAAGGAATTTCTGCTACCTTAGGACCTATAGTTTTACGGCCGCCGTGCACCGGGGCTCGGTCGCCGGCTCCCCGTTCATCAGGGTCACCAACTTCCTGACCTGCCGGCACTGGTCAGGCGTTCGCCCCCATACATGGTCTTAACGGACCTTTGCGGCGACCTGTGTTTTGGGGAAACATCGCCCCGGGGCCTGGTCATGCGACCCCCTTTGTGGAGGAGCCACCCCTTCTCCCCGAGTTACGGGCTATTTTGCCGAGTTCCTTAGGAGGAGTTGTCTCGCTCCCCTAGGTTTTCCTCTACCTCCGCCACCTGTGGTCTGTTTCGGGGACGGTAACCCTTTGTTGAGGTCGTTCTCGAGCGTTTTCTGGAGATGCTGGGTTACTTCCGCGCCGTAGCGCCTGTACGCGGACATTGCTCGAGGCATTTCCCTCTACCCCCTTCTTACCCTAAAAAGCAAGGTCACCTTGCGTCCCTTGAACCGATACCCCTCCGTCGGCTAACCTAGCCTCCTCCGTCCCCGGTACACCAAGGGTATAAGGAATATTCACGCTGGTGTCCATCGACTACGCCTTCGTCCTGATCTTAGGCCCTGACTCACCTCCGTTGAGAACCTTGCGGAGGAACCCTTAGGTGTTTCGGGTCTTGGATTCTCCCCAATTGTTTCTGACTCACCGACATTCCACTCCGCGTCGTCCACACCTGCTTGCGCTGGTGCTTCGCTCTAAGGCTGAACGCGCCCCACCTATGCATTTTTACATCCCACAGCTTCGCAGATCGCTTTAGTCCCCGTTCAGCTTCGTGGGCGCAAGAGCGCGCGAGCATGATCTATTACGCACTCTTTCAAGGGTGGCTGCTCTAGGCAAACCTCCTTCTGTCGCTGCCCCCCTACCCTCCTTTATCACTGACGGTCATTGGGCCTTAGCTGGTGCTCCGCTGTTTCCATCTCGACGATGACGCTTATCCCCCATCGTTCTCACCTGGCCGAACCCTTTGATCCCTCTTATTTTTGGGTCATATCTAGGTATTCATATTTGCCTCGATTTGGTACCGGCTCTCGCGGCCCGCACCGAACAGTGCTTTACCCCTAGATTGTCCAGTTCAACTGCTGCGCCTCAACCGCATTTCGGGAGAAACCAGCCTAGCTCGGGTTCGAGTCCTTTCACCCCAACCACAACTCATCCCCTGATTCTTCACATCAGCGTTCGACCTCCCCTTAGTTTTCACCCAAGCTTGTCCTCCGGGTCATGGATAGATCACCCAGGTTCGGGTCCATAAGCATTGACAATCGCCCTATGCAGACTCCTTTCGCTACGGCCCGGTTGGGTTCCTTAACAGCCACTGCCTATGAGTCACCGGCCCTTCTCCACAGCAACCGGTCAGAAATCACATTCGCCTCCACTGCTCTTTGGAGCTCACGGTTTCAGGTTCCTATTCACTTCCCCGGGATGGGGGTTCTTTTCACCTTTCCCTCCACGGTACTACTTCGCTAATCGTCAGCCCATGAGTATTTTAGCTTGCAGGTGGTCCTGCTGATCACACGGGATTTCCACGTGCCCATGCCTACTCGGGTCAACGTAAGCTAGGATGCTTCGGCTATGGACTTTTCGCCATCTAGTTGCAGCATTCATTCCACCGCTTCGCCTAACAGCACGACGCCTTATTGCTCTCCCAACCCCGTTTCCACGTGTTAGGCTGCTCCCATTTCGCTCGCCGCTACTAGTAACGCTTTGCTTTCTTTTCCTCTGGCTACTAAGATGTTTCAGTTCGCAGGTTGCTCTTGCCTGCCATGGCTTCAGCAGCATCGAAAAGGTGACCTATCGGGCAATCTCCGGATCTAGCGTATTTTCAACTCCCCGAAGCATTTCGTCGCTTGCTCCCCCTGTCCTCTCCTGGTGCCTAGGTATCCACGTAAGCCTTTCCTCGTTTGAACCTCGCCATTAACGTTAGGCTATGCCATCCTACTGTGTGCTATAGAAGGGAAAAATCTTTCAACGTCCATGAATGATAATCATAACCGAACTGCCGAATTGGGTTCTATCATAGTATCATCTAAGTTCCCGGGCGGAGATAAGCGTGACTCGCACCGCTTACATCCGCCAACAGGGTAAACCACGCCTCTCAGGCCTCCCCGACTAATTCTACCAGAGCCAACGAATAGACATAACCCCCCCCGAACACGCTTACAACTTTCATCGTCTGTGCTCATCCACAGAGCAACTCTTCTCAACATCTCAAAAGTGTGAGTTTGGATCCCATTAAGTCTTCGTGTGGGTCCGGAGAATCCGCTACAGAGAACCACTGCCGGAGAGCTCTCCCCCCTTTTTTTCCGCCCGAACTCTTTGGTCTTAAGAATGCTGGGTTTTAAGAACGAGTGATTGCCCTTCTCCGACCCTTCGCCCACCGGAGAGCTGACAGCTAATGCGTTTCCACCTTATTGAACAGGGTCTATTGTCGGTCCTTGACCCCTTGAGGCCGAAGGCGTCCTTTGGGTGGATCCGTGTTCCTACGGTGTGGAGACGATGGGGATCGGTCCTGATTTTCCTTCCTTTTGCCCCATTTTCGCTCAAAGGGTTGAAGGGAGAATGCATCAAGCTACTTCGTTCAAGGGCCAACTGATCCTCTTCCCCAGGGATACCCAGATTAGTGAACCCTAGGAGAGCCGCCGACTCCAACTATCGTCCATGTACGATCCATACGAATCTGACCAACTGCCCATTCCTACCTCCTCTAGCGTTCTGACATCCCATCCTTTGTCTCAGTATATTCTTTTCAGTGGCATTTTCGGTCCTCTTCCCCATTACTTAGAAAAAGTGAGCCACCGGTTCAGTCAAGATACTATCATTACCGCACAATTAGAATCCACCCGTAATCGAACGTACCCCTTGCAAGAGCGGATCTCGACACTTAGCTATATCCCCCGAGCCAGTGGAAGTATGCATGAAAGAGTCAGATGCTTCTTCTATTCTTTCCCTGGCGCAGCTGGGCCATCCTGGACTTGAACCAGAGAACCTCGCCGTTAATAAATCATCGCCCTACGATCAACCAATGAGAGACTCAATATATTCTTTTTTCGGGAGCGATTCATCCTCGAACGCAGCTACAACTCTCCGTTGTACTGCGCTCTTCAAGTGTGCTTGTTCCCCCTTCTCCCTTAACCTTACAAGCCTTGTGAAATAACTCCGATGGAAGAAAAAAGTCGTCGAGACCCCTCCCGGCCCAACCCTAACACCTACATCCGTTTTCCAACCTGCTTCCCATTTCGAGTCAAGAGATAGAATAAATAGACACATCCCATTGCACTGATCGGGGGCGCTCGTAAGTGACTGCGGGGGTCGAGACCAGAAGTTATTATTTATACCAACATTCTTCTTATGGTAGATCCATCTCCTGGTCCCTGCGGAAAGAAGAAGAATTTCACGTTCTTTTCTTCCTTTCGTAAAGTGAGAGTAGAAATCCTATTGATTGCTGCGTTCCCTCCAGACCTCCGGGAAAAGCAGAAAAAAAGGCTCCGAATGGTACGATGCCCATCCGTCCCCCCAGAATGAAAGGGTCTATCTCGTAGTTTCTTGGTTGTGAAGAGCGTTGTAGGTTCTCCATTCCCGTTGTTGGTTGCTCCATGTTCCCATTGAGGCCGAACCTAAACTTGCTCGAGAGATAGCTGTCCATACACTGATAAGGGATGTATGGAATTCTCGAGATAGATGAGGCCTTGGTGTTCCCCCCCGGACCGCCCGTGATCCCCACGATGATAGAAGTTAGATCTACATTGGATCTCACTGAATCGCCCCATCTCCCCTGAGGGAAGTTTGGTTTTCAACTCCGATTCGAACAGGATGATTGACGCCATGCTAATGTGCCTTGGATTATCCACATCTCCGTGTCAGGCGCTGAATGGCACATTGAACTATCCATGTGGCTGAGAGCCCTCACAGAGCCCAGGCACAACGACGCATCAGGGGCGCTCTCTTACCACTGAGCTAAAGCCCCGTCGTGGGGCCTCCAGTGGAGGCTCTATGCAAAAGCGAGACAAACCTTCCCTCTCTTTCCCTTTTTTACGTCCCCATGTCGCCACACGGGAGGGACATGGGGACGTAAAAAGGGGATCCTATCAACTAACTTGTTCCGACCTAGGATAATAGCTCATATCTTGGTCTTACTTCAACGTCGAGAAACTAAAGAAACTTCCATATCCAAGCTTAGCTCATACGTCGTCTCGCTTCTTTTTGTTTGTGAAGCAGTGTCAAACCAAATACCCAACAACCATAAGCATTTAGCTCTCCCTGAAAAGGAGGTGATCCCGCCGCACAATTTCCAGTAACGCTACCGTTGTTACGACTCACTCAGTCACTAGCCCCGCCTTCGTCATCCCCCTCCTTGCGGTTCAGGTACTACTTCGTGCATGGCCAGCTCCCATAGTGTGCCGGGGCGGTGTGTACAGGCCCGGGGAACGAATTCCCGCCGTATGCTGACCCGGCGATTACAGCGATTCCGGCTTTCATGCGGCGAGTTGCAGGCCTGCAATCCGAACTGAGACGAGGATTTTGGGGTTATCTCACCCGCGCGGGATCGCGAAACCCTTGTCCCCCATGGTAGCACGTGTGTCGCCCAGGCATAAAGGGCATGATGGACTTGACGTCATCCCCACCTTCTCCGTCTTATCACCGGCAGTCTGTCAGTTCCAACCTCAATGGTGTTCACTAAACAAGGGTTGCGCTCGTTTGCGGGACTTAACCCCACACCTTACGGCACGAGCTGACGACAGCCATGCAACCACTGTGTCCCGCGTTCCCGAAGGCACCCCTCTCTTCAGAGGATTCCCGTCATGTCAGCCCTGTAAGGTTCTTCGCTTTGCATCGATTAAAACCACATGCTCCAACCGCTGTGCGGGCCCCGTCAATTCCGTGAGTTTCATTCTTGCGAACGTACTCCCCAGGCGGGAACTTAACGCGTTAGCTACCGCACTGCACGTCTATACGCACAAGCGCCTAGTACCTCGTTTACGCTAGGCGTACTTGGGGGTTCTATCCCATTTGCTCCCTAGCGTTCGTCTCTCAGTGTCGTCGCCCAGAGAGTGCTGTCGCACGTTGGTGTTCTTTTCCGATCTCCTACCATTTCACCGCTCCACCGGAAATTCCTCTCCCCTACCGTACTTCCAGCTTGGTAGTTTCCCACCGCGCCTGTCCAGGGTGGATCCCTGGGATTTGACGGCGGACCTTGAAAAGCCACCTACATACCTTTACGCCCATCTTTCCGATTAACGCTTGCATACCTCTGTCTTACGCGGCTGACTGGCACAGAGTTAGCCGATGCTATTCCGCAGATAACCGTCATTGTTCTTCTCCGAGAAGAGTTCACGACCCGTGGGCCTTCTACCTCCACGCGGCTTGCCTCCGTCAGGCTTTCTCCCATTGCGGAAATTCCCCACGGCGCCCGTCCGTGGAGTCTGGGCAGTGTCCTCAGTCCCAGTGTGCTGTCATCCTCTCGTGACCAGCTTACTGATCATCGCCTGGGAAGCTATTACCTCCCCAACTACTAATCAGAACGCAAGCCCCTCCCTGGCTGATCCTCCTTTTTCTTGTCCTCAGCCTCGGGGTAGTAGCAAACCGTTTCCAGTTTTTGTTCCCCTCCCAATGGCAGGTTCTTACGGTTACTCACCCGTCCCGCCCCTGGAAACAAACACCACTCCCGTCCGACTTGCATGTGTTTAAGCATGCCGCCAGCTTCATCCTGAGCCCGGATCGACTCTCCATGACTTCATAGTTGCATTACTTATAGCTTCCTTGTTCGTAACAAGCTGATTCGTAATTCTCTTTCATTCGTAAGGCATAACTTGTATCCATGCGTCTTCATATTCAGCCTGGAGTTCGCCCTCCCTGCAATATATAGTCTCCCTTACCCTACATCGTCATCCCACAGCCTTATCAGTCTCTTCGATCAGGCGGGTGAGCAAGTCAAATAGACAACTTACATTGTTTTAGGGATAATCAGCGCGAACTGATGACTTCCACCACCACCACGTCAAGGTTACACTCTAACCGCTGAGTTATATCCCTTCCCGCCCATCAAAATAGAACTAACTAATCCTAAGCAAGTGCGCGAAACTCAACGCCATATTTCCTGAAAACTTGGAGCCGGGTCCTTCTTTTCGCACTATTATGGATAGAAAATAATGGTTATGGATAGTAAAATAATGTAAAAAATTGGATTCAATTGCAACTGCTATATCGAAATAGGAGTTGACTACGGAAATTCGTAGCCATAGCACATGGGTGTCTAAAATCCGTACATTTTCCCGATCTAAATCGAGCAGAGCAGGTTTTAACATGAGAATAGTTTGTTTTCAGCATGTTTCTAATCGATACTGGTAGGAGGAAAACCCTACCTCGGTAAATTGTTAAAAAAAAGAGGGGAGCAGAACCAAGTCAAGATTGTATAGATCACCCCTTCGTCGTCTTGTCAAGATCTTTGACCATTTCCGAGGAACTGGAGCTACATTTCTTTCAATTTCCATTCAAGAGTTCCTATGTTTTCCACACCCTTTTTTTGAGACCTCGAAATAAAATGGACAAATTCCCTTTTCTTAGGAATACATACAAGAAAAGGATAATGGTAACCCCCCCCATTAACTACTCATTTCATTTATTATTTCAAGGAGTTCTAGAAATTTATTTCATAGTTTATGAAAATTAATTTCATAGTAATAGAAATACATGTCCTACGAGACAGCATTTGTAACTTACTTCCCTTGCCCAGCAGGCAAAGATTACCTCTGTGGAAAGACTGATTCCTTCGGAGCGATGAGGTCACTCCATTGCATTGCCAGAATCCATGTTGGTATATTTTAAGTTCAGTTGGACCTCCTTGCTTCTCCACGGTACACCCTCTTCCCGCGGAGCCCCGCTTTCTCCCGCGTCCACAGAGACAAATGTGGATGGTGCCCCACATTCATCACGAAAAAGGACTCCACCGAACCGTGTCACTAACTAATACTAATAGAAGCCGCACACCGGGATCCCTAACTAATACAAATCATTCATATAATCCAAAACTGTCTTTTTCTGGATAACTTTCCCCGTTTCCATTGCTACCGCGTGCCTTAACTCAATCGATCGGGACATATGGGATATCCCTTCAACACAACATATTGTCATCGAAAGGATCTCGGACTACTCACTAAAGCACGAAAGCCGGATCTGCAGAAATGAATGCCTATTTGAGAGTGCATAAAACCTGCTGGATAAGTCACACTAACCCTCAATTTTGGATCCAATTCGGGATTTTCCCTTGGGGGTATCGGCAGGAATTGGAATGTAATAATATCGATTCATACAGAAGAAAAGTTCTCTATTGATTCAACGCTGGGGTAGGATAGAGGAAGAGGAAAAAAAAACCGAAGATTTCACATAGTACTTTTTTTTTTTTGATCGAAAAATAAATCTGATTTATTTCGTACCCTTCGCTCGATGAGACAATGGGTCCAGATTCTACGGATCACAAACCCTGGGAACCTTAAGGAATGCGGACGGAATAAAATAACAGAGGAGGGAAAGAACATCGAAATGAAATAAAGAATACAGCAAAAAAAAAATCAGTAGCTAATTCAAAATAAGTAGAAGATAGAAGACCCTATTCCAAATGAAACAAAGTCAAACTCGAAAAGGATCTTGCTGAGTCTCGAAAAATAGGGGCAAGGGGATTGATCGGAAAGATTCTTGTGCTTATATAAGATCGTGATTTTGATCCGCATATGTTTGTAAAAAGAAGAATCTTCCCCTTTGATCATAAATGGAAAGTGTTCATTGGCACATAAAACTGACTGAATTGGTCTAGTTACTCTTGCGGGACGGAAGTGGAATGGGAGGGATTCTCGAACGAAGAAAAGGATCCAATTACTTCGAAAGAATGAACGAGGAGCCGTATGAGGTGAAAATCCATGTACGGTTTGTATAGTGACAGTAAGTGACTTATCTGTCAACTTTTCCACATCACGCCCCAAAAACACCAAACTCTGCTTACGTAAAGTTTGCCAGAGTACGATTCACCTCTGGATTGAATCCTGCTATTATACCTGGTATTGGCCATAATTACAAGAACATTCTGTAGTATTCCGTAAGAGAGAATGTGTTCATGATTTACGGTGTGAGATATCACTTGTTTCGAGGAACCCCGTTCAGCTGCTGTCGGAGTAAAGGACGTCGACAAGGGCGTTTCTAGGGCGTTTAGTTCTTATCCAAGAACTTGTATCGATTTGTGCTCCAATTTGAATCGCTATAAAACTGTTGAAGTGTATGGCTAACCCAATTAACGAAAGTTTTCGTAAGGGGACTGGGCAGGCGACCATGAGACCAAAATCTTCTTTCTAAAGAGATTTCGATTCGGAACTATTATAATGTCCAAGGTCCAATATTGAAATCATTTCAGAGGTTTTTTTCCCCTTACTTTGTTCCGTTTCAACAAACCATTCGAATACCTCGACTTGCAATAATTGTCTATATCGGAGTAGAGTTTTTGCTTTTGGGGTGTGCAGGATTAACTACGATATGATGAAGACATAAATCCGAACAAAGTGCCGGAGTCAAAGCACGAAGATTTGCGGTTGGGAGGTTTCAGAGTTCGACGAGTTCCGAAAGGTTCATCGGGGAAAACAATGCTGTCGGAAACTAGCCGGAATGAGTAGGAGCTTTGCCGGAAGGTTTTTCGGAAGCCCTCGCAGAAAGTTTCGTCGTACGTTCGCGCAAAGAACGAGAGCTCAACCGAGAACGATCGTAGCTTGCTAAAGAAGCTCGTTGAAACCTCGCCAAGATCAATCGTGAATTCCTCGGAGCTGTCGGAGTCCCGCAGAATGGTTTTTTCCGGGAGTTTTTTCGCAAGATCGTCGGAAGTTCGCCAGAAGAAGTCCTTGACTTTGCGTACTTTGTAATAAGCTTAGGAAATTTTGGGGGTCTTTTTGAAAAAGTGCGTAGTTAGCCCAATTAATTAGGTGAGGATTAGGTGTTAATCTTATAA
>PYDT01001030.1:0-16988 GCA_004837865.1 Musa balbisiana
ATGCTTTATTTTGAATAGTACAACGTTGTTGACTCTAGTTCGCCATTTTTTCGGTACTATCTGAGAACCATTTTGCTCCGAGAAAACTTAATATTTGTACTGACCCTTTAAACCAGTGTTTCCATTTATTCATTTCCAACTTTTAATTTTCTTAGTGCCTTGATTTGGAATCAAATATTCCTCGTGTCATAACAATAATACTTTTAATCTTGTCTTTTAATACAGGATAGGTCCCGTTGATCGTGATATTGAAGTACATATCTCATGTGATGTTTGTTAATATTGGGTTTGTGACATTTTTGTAACATCATATGCGTGGGACAAGGAATAAGTCGTGATAAGTGTAAATCATCTAAATTATGATTAAGCAAGGCTTTTTTTATAGTCAGAATAAAGTTCATTGTATCTTGATCTGTTTCCTCAATTTCCTTCTTGATTTCTTCATCGTTGTAAATGGATTCATTGATATTTTTTTTTTAAAAGGTTGTGCATTGACCTTAGACTGGGGGGTAACCAGACATGCAAGATATCTATTTAATATTTTTTCAAGAAAGATTTCATAAAAGAATGTATATTGCTATTAATCGGGTATTTTTTCTTTGAAGTTCTGCAATATGTTTTTGTAATTTCCGGCGATCTTTTATCATGAAGGCGGAACATTTTCTTCTTGTCTTTGTGATTCCTTCTATTTGATTCCGTATTGTATTGCGTATCAGCAGATCTTTCATTTTTTTTTCTAGAGTAAATAATTTGTCCATTCATAATCGAATTTGAATGGTCATTCGTGAATAAATCTGATTATTTTTTTTTGAATCTTTTTTGGCTTTTCATTTGGTTCATGTACTTTTCCCCTTCCTCCATTCAAATAAAGAAATTTGGTTCACTTTTCAAGGTTTCTCATTATTTCGTTTTTTAGAGCTAGAACTGTTCGTTTTAGAACTAAACTATTCTTTTTAGAACTAGAACTATTCTTTTTAGACTCGTTTTTAGAACTCGTTTTTTAGACTAGAACTATTTATGACCATCTTGTTTTTTTCTTTGGAACTTTTGAGAGTTTTCTTTTTTACTTTTCTACTGATTTTTTTTGAGTTCCTTATATATCTGGGGGTTCAAAAAAGAAGTTTTGGTTTCCGGGTCTAACCAAACGTAGTTCCGTTTCCATTCCCCAAACTGTTAAAAACTAAAATTTTCTTTTTTTTCCTTTTTTTTTTTTTTTCATTGACTTCCAGATGAGATCGAATTTTTAGATTTCGCGCCAAGGTTTTAAACGAAAGGCAATAAAATCTTTATCTGAATACCATCTGTTACCAATCTTTGGGAAATTCTTTGTCGGATAATGGAACCCCATTCTAGTGCTTTAACATGTATTGTCACTCTATTCATTCCTTCAAATCCTCCATACCACTCGGGGAATTGGAAATACATACTCCACTATTTTTATGCTAATTATCAAGAAGGCATACATTTTTTTCTAAAAAAAGATTGGGTTAGCACATCAAAAAACCTCTTTGCTTGAGCAAATATAATGCTATCCCAAATTTCTATATTGTTATCCCTTCTCTTCCTCTTTTTTTGTTTTTCTCCTCGTCTTTTTTTTTCCCATGTTTGTCTCTTCCCTTTTCCTCCTCAAAGTCGGAAGTTTTCGGCTTCTGGGTTCCCCCCACGGAATTCCTTAAAACTAAGATTAATGAGTCGATACTCTATATCTATCACAAAAAGAAAAAAAAAAGATCTACAAAAAAAGAAAAAAAAAAGACTTTGGTCCTATTCGATCCCAAAAAAAGCGGGAATGACATTTGTTTGAAATATGTCCCAAATACTGTTTTTAAAACGTCTTTGAGCACGCATTGGTCCTTGGATTAATACCCCGATTACAAATCTGGTTGTTGGCGAATCCCGTATCAAAGCCACCTCTTCTTCTTCTGCTTGAGTCCCATCTTATCATAGCCGGTATCCGGATCCGGATTGTTTATCATTTAGATCACCACCCGTTTCGCTTTTTCCTCCGCTTTTCGTGAACTAATTTCAATAGTCTTCCTTCTGTTCTCTCCATTTTCTTTGATCCAGTCCTTCTAATATTCATCGGTCAATTGTTAGGACCGTCTAGATGAACCTTTTTATGATTGCTGCTCATCCAGGGAGTTTTTTACTCAGAGTGTGTTTGATCTTGATCATTGCTGACTTGGTTGAATTATTTCAGAACTACCAATCTCACTCAGGGATTTGCTTTACTTTCTGAATTAAATTTCTTCTTCTTCTTCCATAAAATAAAGAAGATTCAATCGATGACGTTAAGAAATTAACAATAATTAAATGATGATTTCTATGCAAGCGGATTCTTTCACTGTTTCAATTCTCGAAATTTTTAGAAATAGAAGAGCCCATGCTCTTATTTATCCAAAACGTTCTATGGATCTCCATCTTCTTCTTCTTAGAAGTAATTATCATTGTAGAAGTAATTAAATCATTGTGAAGTAATTAAATTCAATCATGCTTGTAATGTGAATAGAATTTTTTTATTGTTCCACGATAACGGTCCGTTCAAAAAGGATCAACGCGTTGTCAAGTCTTCTTGCTCATTCTCATCGTTTGCCATAATTTGGTCCTTTTTTTCAAGTATAATCTAGAGCAGAGATATCCTTTCTCTTTCTTCTTCTACTTCTTTTCTTCCTTCTCTTTCGTCTTCTAGAGTTTGTTTTCGACGTCTCAATTCATGCTCAAGTTGTATTTTTTTTGCTCAGTGGTAGAACCCAATACTCATATAGGTCTTCATGGGAAAATTTTCGGTCATGTACAGAACCTTTTTGCGTTCTAATCATTTCCGAAAAGTTGATAATCTAGGCGGATATGTTAAAAGACAATTAGTGTTTTCCATCATTGAACACTAAAAAAAAATATTGTGACATTTCATTTTGTACCACTAGTTTCAAATCGATGATTTTTTTAATAGCGCAATGGCGAGTCCACCGCTTTAAATCGAAAGAAAAGTTACAATAGTTTTTTTCAAAGTCAAAGCAAAAACGTCTTTTCATTTTTCTCTTCTCGAAGCTTCCCCATTCCCAATTTATCTTGATAGGTAATCACGATAAGACTTCTTCGGAAACTGGGGCTATTCTTTTAATCGCATGGTGTCTTAAGTAAAGTGGAATCATGGCTTTGTTTTACATTTTTCCTTTCCATTCCACTCGGATCTCTTCGTTTCCATCTATTTTGTCCGGATCCTCCTTTTCTTTCCGAATAAAGGGAAGGGTCTTTTTTCGTGGATCCGCTTGTTCCTGTTTTAGGTCTCCTTCCTTTCGAAGTTTTTCTACATCGCTTTCTTCCCACTTCTACATCGCTTTCTCCTCACTTTCTACATCGCTTTCTCCCACTTTTCTCGCCTTTCTTCCTTTTTCTGAACTTTCGGACTTTTCTGACTTTTCTGCGGTTTCTTTCAGTTCATAGTGACAATAAGGCACGGCTTCCTGCCGAAATAGTAACTACAGTGATCAAATAGAAATACTAAAATTCGAGCATAGAATTTCTCAATTCTACACAATGTACCTATTAGATTTAGGCAAGTAACCTATTAGTGTAGATTATAGAATGATTTGTGCCGTATCCAGATCAAACCAATTCCAACCCATTCATGAAATGTAACCACTTAACCAACCAATAAAACTACTTGTTACAAATACATCTTGTTGTTGCATCGAAACATATAAATTTGACCTAAATCCTGGCTAACGTTGAACTTGGTAAATGAATGGTGAATAATGAAAAATGAGATTATTGAACTTAACATGAATGCTGCGATTACGCTTGATTTCGGTAGTAGACCCATAATCAAAATTTTTTTGTGATTGTTCCAGAAGAAAATAACCAAAAGTGACGGGTAGAACTAGGACAGTTATTGTATGAGGTCTACCCCCATCCTAGAACGCATAGGCGCATATAGATGAGATGAACATCATGAGCTTGGGTCCCCCCCCCCCTCACCCCCCCCCCCCCGTAATAAACCAGTTGTTGCTGATACCCTGCCTTCTCGGTTCCTTCTTCCATAACCCGAGCTCGAAGAAAGGAAGAGATAAGAGGGCCTCTATGGAGATGTAGTCAGAAATCCATACTAGAGTCCGAACGACCAAACGACCGAATTTATTATCTTCATGCCATAGTAATAATAAAGTAACCCAGTAGAAAGATTTAAAAATCTCACAAACCCCCTTTTTTCTTTTCTATTACAATTCTTGATTATTCTATATGTTTCTACTTTTTCCATATATAGAACCGGATAACTATAAATGCATCTCTTTTTTTGTTTTTTATGTCAAGGACACCAAAGGATATTAATGAATGGAATGGGATATAAGATGGAATAATATGAAATAGAGCCCTTTGAGGTTCCCTATGAAAATTAGGCATGGAACGGAGCACTACGAATAAGTTCCGGGGTTACGAAGGAAGCGTCGGACTCAGATTGTTCATGGGTTTAGAACGGGGGTTGAACTCGATGAGGTCGAATCTCCCGGTGTTTCCTCAGTAGCTCAGTGGTAGAGCGGTCGGCTGTTTAACTGACTGTCGTAGGATTTTCGAATCCTACTTTGGGGAGATTTGATTCATTCTTAATGTAGGAATGAGAATGGAATTAAAAGGGCCTTTCGCTTTGACCGTTAGGAGTCGGTACCCTTCGCTGTTTTGTTTCTATTGCATCTATCTATCGTATCACTTCTGGTCTAACGATTTTGCGAATCGCCGTCATACCTCGGCGTAGATCCGGTAATCCCTTGTAAATAGCCAATTCAGAATTCTCAGATGATGTACTAGCAGTCTCATCAAGATGCAGTCATCGCTTTCCCGATAGGCCACAATTTCCGCGGCAAACATATTATACTAGAACGCATTTTTTGCTATGCTACTAATACTTGTACTTGCTCTTCTATTCTGCCAAGCCTGGCTGAGAATAGTTACGGAGTAAAACACAATCTGCTGCTTCCTGTCTTGGTTACTAGATGTATGATCGAATCCTTTCACATAAATAAAAGCAAAAAAGTAAGGCCTTCCTTTCGACAAAAGGGAAGTTGTGGGCGAGGAGGGAATTTCGAACCCCCGCACCGGTGGTTCGTAGCCACGTGCTCTAATCCTCTGAGCTCCAGGCCCCACCCCGTCTTCCACTGGATCTGTTCCGGGGTTACCCTCACAAAGGCACCTTTCCTCTCCTCATCCATTTCATTTCGGTTAAGAAGTGGGTGAAAGCGCGTTTCTCTGTATCTTAAGAATATAACAGTGCGTTCGCGAGGTGTAAGTGATAGCGAAGAGATGTCATAATTGCGGTTTGAATAGACTACCTTTGCATTTTTTATTTTTATCTCTTTCATATTTCCAAATAGGGAAAGTAAAATAAGGGTTTTAAGCTTTTTAAGCATTCTGGCGTCGAGCTCTTTTCCGCAGGAACCTCCCCTACAGTTATCGTCACCGCATTAGAGTTTTAAAACACCAAGTTCGGGATGGATTGGTGTGGTTCCTCTACGCCTAGGACACAAACCAGATATCGAACCAAACCATGAACAAGAAAGGCATGAGAGAAAGCATATTTGGCCTAGTGATTGTGATCCTCCACTTCTGCCTGGAAGGGACACCAAGAACCTCTGCCCTTTCCATCCCTTTCGATAGATAGAGAGGGAGGGCAGAGCTTTGGGTTTTTTGTTTCTGTTGTCCAAACAGTTTGAACAATGAAAATAGATGGCGAGTTGCCTGAATCGAATTGATCAGGTCGTGTAGGAACCAATGTTCAAATCTCTCGGGTCTGTTAGGATGCCTCCGCTTGCAGTACATCACTGCCCGTCCCACTTGACACCTATCGTATGATAAAACGCTCGTCTCGCCGTGGACCTTATTGGGATTCTCATACTTCTGTCTGCTTTCCATCCGCCGCAAGGACCAGAGCACCCGTCCGCTGTCCTCTGCTTGCTACCGGGGGCTCTGGGAAGTCGAATAAGAGAGGCACTCATCTTGGGGTGGGCTTTCTACTTAATGTTTCAGCAGTTATCCGCTCCGCACTTGCGCCCAGCGTTATAACTGGCACGATAACTGTACAACCAGAGGTGCGTCCTTTCCCTCCTCTCGTACTAGGAAAGGTCTTTCATGCTCCTTAACCCGCCCGCACCGATATGGACCGAACTGTCCTCCCGACGTTCTGAACCCCCGCTCACGTCCGCTTTAATGGTCCAAACAGCCCAACCCCTGGACATACTAACAGCCCCAGGTGCGAAGAGCCGACATCGATGTTGCAAGCCTTCCCGTCGATGTGAAACTCTTGGGAAGATCAGCCTGTTCTCCCTGGATTACTTTTATTTCCTTGAGTCGACGGCCCTTCCACACTCGGCACCGTCGGACACTAAGGCGCCTTTCGTCCCTGCTCGACTGGTGGGTCTTGCAGTCGGCTCCCTTCCTGCCTTTGCACTCGAGTGCCCAATCTCCGGCCGGCGCGAATGAACTTTGCACGCCTCCGTTAACCTTTGGGGAGGCCCTACGCCCATGAACCTGTCGACCTGAGACTGTCCCTTGCCCTATTCCCTGACACAGGTAGAATTCTAGCTCTTAGTTCCAGATTGGTCTCTCACTGAACTGGCTCGGGCCCCCCCCCGGAATGAGGCCTTCTCGCGCCTTCCACCTAAGCTGCGCGAATGCCCAAATCCAATCCCCGGGAACACTAAGCTTCATAGGGTCTTTCTGTCCTGTGCGGTATCCGATCTTCACAGACATGTCTATTTCACCCGCGACCTCTCTCCCGACAGTGCCCAATCGTTCCGCCTTTCGTGCGGTGTCGGAACTTACCCGACAGGAATTTCGCTACCCTGTAGGACCGTTATAGTTACGGCCGCCGGGCACCGGGGCTTCGGTCGCCGGCTCCCCTGTCATCATGGTCACCACTTCCTTGACCCTTCCGGCACTGGCAGAGCGTCAGCCCCCATACATGGTCTTACGACTTTGCGGAGACCTGTGGTTTTTGGGGGGTAAACAGTCGCCCGGCCTGGTCAACTGCGACCCCCCTTTGGAGAGGCACCCCTTTCTCCCGAAGTTACGAGGCTATTTTGCCGGTCTCCTTTTAGAAGATTTGTCCTCGGCGCCCGCTAGGTATTTTCTCTACCTACCCACCCGTGTCGGTTTCCGGGTACAGGTACCCTTTTTGTTGAAGGTCGTTCGAGCTTTTTCCTTGGAGTATGGCATGGGTTTACTTCCGCGCGTAGCGCTGGTACTCGACATTGGCTCGATGCATTTCCTCTACCCCTTTACTTCCCTAAAAAGCAAGTCACCTTGCTTCCTTGAACCGAGAACCATCCTTCGGCTAACCTAGCATCCTCCGTCCCGCGGGACCACAAGGGTAGTACAGGAAGATTCACCTATTTGTACCATCGACTTAACGCCCCCTTTCGGCCTGATCTTAGGCCCTGACGCCACCCTCCGTGGCGAACCTGCGGAAGGAACCCTTAGTTTTCGGGGCATGAGATTCCACCATGTTTGCTTATCAAGCCGACATATCAATTCGCTTTCGTCCCACGCCTGCTTGCGCGGTGCTTCGCCTCTAAGGCGGAACGCTCCCCTACCGAGCATTTTTTACATCCCCACCGCTTCGCAGATCCTTATCCCCCGTTCATCTTCGGCGCAAGAGCGCTCGATCAGTGGCCTATTACGCCTCTTTCAAGGGTGGCTTCTTTTTTGTTCTAGGCAAAACCGCCTGCTGTCCTCCGCATCCCCGCCTCGACGCTGCTTCCTTTAATCACTGGAGCGGGTCATTTAGTGGTGCCTTAGCTTGAGTGATCCGGGCTGTTTCCCTCTCGACGATGAAGCTTATCCCCCTCGTCTCACTGGCGCCTGTCCCCAAAAAAAGAGAAAAAAAAAAAAAAGCCTTATTGTTTTGGGGTCCTTATCTATTATTCAGAGTTTGCCGCCCTCGTTGGGACCGCTCCGCGCGCACCCGAACAGTTGCTTTACCCCTAGATTCCAGCTGTCCAACTGCTGCGCTCAACGCATTTCGTGGAGAACCAGCTCAGCTCTTGGGTCGGTGGCATTCACCCCTCCACGACTCATCCGCTGATTCTTCCTCACATCAGTCGGTTCGGACCTCCATTAGGTTCACCCAGCTCATCCTGGTCATGGATATCACCCCGGTTGGGTCCATACGCAGTGGACAATCGCCCTATAGACTCCTTTCGCTACGGCTTCCGTGGGTTTCCCTAACAAGCCACTGCCTATGCTCGCCGGCCAGTCTTCAACGGCACGCGGTCATCTACATCAACTTCTCCTTCCCTCCCACTGCTCTTGTGTTACGCCTCCACGGTTTCATGTTCTTTTCACTCCCCATGTGTGGGGTTTCGTGTGTCACCTTCCTCACGTACTTTGGGACTTCGCTATGCGGCTCACCCGGGCACTTTGCCTTGCAAGTGGTCCTTGCTGATTCCACTGGGATTCCACGTGCCCCATGCTACTACTCGGTCAAGCGAAGCTTAGTGATGCTTTCGCACTGGACTTTTTCGCCGTCTATGCAGCCTTCATTCCAGCCACCGCTTCGCCTAGCATCACGCCGCCTGTTTGCGCTCCACAACCCCGTTTTTCACGGTTTAGTCTGCGCGCCATTTCTGCTGTCGGCCGCTAGCTACGGGATCGCTTTTGCTTTCTTTTCTCTGGCTACTAAGATGTTTCAGTTCGCCATTTTTTCTCTTTCCTGCCCTGGATTCAAGCAGCAGTTCGCAAGGTTGACCTTTCGGGCATCTCCGGAATCTATGCTTATTTTCAACTCCGAAGCATTTCGTCGCTTGCTATCGGCCCTTCCTCGTCTCTGGTGCCTAGTATCCACCGTAAGGCCTTTCCTCGTGTTGAACCTCGCCAGTACGTTAAGGCTGGCCATCCTAAATGTGCTGTCTAATAAGGATCTTATCAACGGCCATTAATTATCAATCATAAATCGAACTGCCGAATTGGTGCTAGCATAGTTCAGCTAGTTCACGGGCTGGAAGATAAGGGACTCGAACCGCTTGACCTCCGCACAGGGTAAACCACCGCCCTCTCACCTCCCGACTAATTCTACCATAAGGCCCAGCGATAGACAATAAACTCCCCCCCCGAAACACATCTTACCACTTCATCGTCTGTGCTCTCCAAGAGCAACTCTTCTCAAAATCTCAAAAGTGCTGAGTGATCCCATTCTAAGGATTCTGGTGGTTCCGGAGCAATCCGCTACATTAGAACCATGAACGGAGAGCTCTCCCCCTTGTTTTCGCCCCGACTTTTTGCTTAAGAATGCTGGTTTTAAGAACTCGTGTTGCCCTTCTCCACCCTTACCTGCCCAACCGGAGACGGAGAACAGGCGTCATGCGTTTTCCACTGGGTGGACCGGTCATGTCGTTCCGTGACCCCTGGATGCCGAAGGTCCTGATGGGGGTGATCTCGTAGTTCCTACTGGGTGTATACGAATTGGTCGTTCCATGGATTGTTCCTTCCTTTTGCCACATTTCGCTTCAAGGGTTTTGAAGTGCGAAGTGCGATCAAGCTATTTTCGCAGGGGCCACTTGCTCCTCTTCCCCCTGGCATTCCCGATGAGGGACCTCGGAGATCGCCGACTCCACGATTCGCCATGTACATCCCATACAGATCTGCCCAACTGCCCATCCTACCTCCTCTACGTTCTTCAGCCCATTCCTTTTGTCGTCTAGAGTCTTTCAGTGGCATGTTTCGGTCCTCTCCCCTTACTTAGAAAAAGTGAGCACCGGTTCAGGGTACAAGATACTATCATTACCGCCTGGACATAGACATCCACCGTAATCGCGACGACCCATTGCACGAGCGGAGCTCTACCAAATGAGCTATATCCCCCCGAGCCAGTGGATTATGCATGAGAGAGTCAGATTGCTTCTTCTATTCTTTGTCCCTGCGCAGCTGGTCATCGTACTTGAACCAGAGACCTCGCCGTGAGTAAATCAATCGCACTCGATCCAAACCACTTGAAGAGAATCTAGTTCTTTTCGGGAGCGATTCCATCCTTCCCGAACGCAGCATACAACTCTCCAGTTGTAGCTGCGCTCTTCAGTGTTGCTTTGTTCCCCCTTCTCCCTACCATGACACATCCCTTGTGAAATAACTCCGAGGGGAAGAAAAAGAAGCTTAGAGACCCTCCCGGCCCAACCCTAGACACTTGAGATCCTTTTTCAAACCTGCTCCCGTTGCGAGTCAAGAGATATATAAATAGACACATCCATTGCACGGGTCGGGGCGCTCGTAGTGACTGAGGGGGTCGAAGAAAACCCAAAAGAATAGTATTATACCAAGCATTCTTCTTATGGCTATGTCCATCTCCTGGTCCCCTGCGAAAGGAAAGAACTTTCACGTTCTTCCTTTCGGAAGGGAGGAAGTGTGGAATCCCTATTGATTGCTGCTTTCCCCTCCGACCTCCGGGAAAGCATGAAAAAAATGCTCGATGGTACTATCCCTTCCGTCACCCCATATGAAGGGGCGATCTCGTAGTTTCTTGGTCTGTGAAGATGCGTGTTTAGGTGCTCCATTTCCCGTTGTTAGGTTCTCCATTTTCCCATTGATGCCGCACCTAAAACCTGTGCTCGAGGAGATAGCTGTCCAACATGATAATGGGTATTGTGAAAAAGAAAGAAAAGGAAAAAGAAAAGAAATAATGGATTCTCGAGAAGAGAGGACCGTGGTGGTCCCCCCCGGACGCCCGATCCCACGAGTGAATAGAAAGTTAGATCTACAATTGGACTCACCTGAATCGCCCCATCTATCCCTCCTGAGGAGAAGTTTGGTTTCAACTCCGATTCGAACAGGAGGATTACCGCGGCCCTGCTAATTGCCTTGGATATCCACATCTCCGTCATGCGCTGATGAGCACCATTGAACTATCATGTTGCTGAGAGCCTCAACAGCCCAGGCACAAACGGACGGCATTATCAGGGGCGCGCTCTACCACTGAGCTAATAGCCCTCTGTGGCCTCCCAGTGGGAGGCCTGCTATGCCCAAAAGCGAGAAAAAACCATCCCTCTCTTTCTTTTACGTCCCCATTTCGCAACACGGGAGGGACATTGGGACGTAAAAAGGGGGATCCTACAACTAACTTGTTTCCGACCTAGGATCATAAGCTCGAGCTTGGTCTACGTCACCGTCGGAACGAAAGAATACTTCCATATCCCAGCTTGAGCTCAGACTGCTCGCTTCTTTTGGGTGTGAAGCATTGGTCACCCCAAAATACCAACATCATAAGCATTAGCTCCCCTGAACAGGAGGTGATCAGCCGCACCTTCCAGTAGGCTACCTTGT
This sequence comes from Musa balbisiana, assembly GCA_004837865.1. Lineage (NCBI taxonomy): Eukaryota > Viridiplantae > Streptophyta > Magnoliopsida > Zingiberales > Musaceae > Musa > Musa balbisiana. The sequence continues at coordinate 11,302 of PYDT01001030.1, forward strand.
TTCGACTATACACTCCAGTCCTAGCCCGCCTTCGGCAATCCCCTCCTTTGCGGTTAGTAACGACTTCGGGCAATGTCCAGCTCCCATATTGTTGCGGGCGTTGTGTACAAGGCCCGGGACGAATTCCACCGCCGTATGGCTGACCGGCGTTACTAGCGATCGGCTTCAGGCAGGCGAGTTGCCGCCTGCAATCCGAACTGATGACGGGTTTTTTTGGGTTAGCTCACCCTCGCGGGTCGCGAACCCTTTGGTCGGCCCATTGAGCAGTTGTCGCCCAGGGCCTGGGTCATGAATGGACTTGACTCATCCCCACCTTCTCCGCTTATCCCGGCAGTCTGTTCAGGTTCCAACTCAATGGTGGCAACTAAACACGGTGGTTGCGCTCGTTGTGCGGGACTTAACCCAACATTACTGACGATCGACGACAATCCATGCACCACCTGTGTCCTCGGTTCCCGAAGGCACCCCTCTCTTTGCAAGAGGATTCGACGGCATGTCAGCCTGGTAAGGTTCTCCTTTGCAATCGTTAAAACACACATGCTCCACCGCTTGTGCGTGCCCCCGTCCATTCCTTTGGGTTTCATTATGGCTCACGTACCCCCCCGCGGATCTTACCGCGCGGTTAGCTCAGCACTGCACGGGTCGATAACGCACAGCGCCTAGTAGCCATCGTTTACGGTAGGACTACGTGGTATCTAATCCCATTTGCTCCCAGCTTTCGTCTCTCAGTGCAGTGTCGGCCATTCCTAGTGCTTTCGCCCGTTGGTGTTCTTGTCCGATTCTCTACGCATTCACCGCTCCACCGAAATTCCCTCTCCCTCTGCCTACCGTCCTCCATCTTGTAGGTTTCCACGCGCCCTGTCCAGTTGAGCCGCTGGGAGTGACGGCGACTTGAAAAGCCACCTACAGACGCTTTACGCCCATCATTCGGATACCGCTTGCATCCCTGTCTTACCGCGGCTGGCCTGGCACAGAGTTAGCCGATGCTTTTCCTCGATACCGTCATTGTTTCTTCTCCGAGAAAGAAGTTTCACGACGTGGGCTTCTTACCTCCACGCGGCATGCTCCGTCAGGCTTTCCGCCCATTGCGGAAAATTTCCCACTGCTGCTCCCGTAGGGTCTGGGCCGTGCTCAGTCCAGTGTGGGCTGATCATCCTCTGCGGACCAGCGACTGATCAGCGCCTTTGTAAGCTTAGTACCTCACCAACTAGCTAATAACGCAACCCCTCCGGGCGTATTCCGCCTTTTGCTCCCCCCTCAGCCCTACGGGGTATTAGCAACCGTTTTTCCATTGTTGTTTCCCTCCCAAGTCAGGTACGCGTACTCCACCCGTCCGCCACTGGAAACACCACTTCCCGTCCGACTTGCATGTGTTAAGCATAGCCCGCCACGTCATCCTAGCAGAGCAGGATCGAACTCTCCTGGAGATTCAAGTTGCATTCTTTAGCTTCCTTTTTCGTAGAACAAGCGATTCGGAATTCTCTTTTCATTCTAAGGCATAACTTGTACCATTCGCGTTCCCTATTAGCCTGGATTCGCTCCCAGCAATCTAGTCATCCCTACCCTATCACTCCCTCCCACAAGCCTCTTAATTCCATTCTCGTTTCGATCACGGCGGTGTCAAGTCCAAAATAGAAAACTTACATTGGTTTTAAGGATATCTCGCTCGAACCTGATGACTTTCACCACTCACGGTGACACTCTAACCGGCTGAGTTATATCCCTTCCCGGTCCCATCGAGAAATAGAACTAACTAATCCGAAGGCAAGGGTTCGAGAAACTCAACGCCCAACTATCTGAACAACTGAGTCCGGGCCTTCCTTTTTTCGCACTATTATGGATAGTAAAATATGGTAATGGATAGTACAATACTGGGAAAAATTGGATTCAATTGTCACTGCTCCTATCCGGAAATAGGCTTGCTACGGATTCGAGCCATAGCACATGTTTCATCAAAATCCGTACGATTTTCCCGATCTAAATCGAGCAGAGAGGTTTACATAAGAAGATTTTTGTTCATCATGTTTCTAGTCGATATGGTAGGAGAAGACCCCGACCGTTATTGTAAAAAAATAGGGGATGGAGCAGAACCAGTCGACGTATGTTATAGATTCACCCACCTTCTTCTAACTCGCCAAAGATCTTCCCATTTCCGAAGGCCTGGAGCTACATTTCTTTTCAATTTCCCTTCCAAGAGTCCTATGTGTTTCCCACCCCCGTTTTTTTGAGACCCTCGAAAAATAAATGGACAAATTCCTTTCTTAGAAGACATACAGAAAAAGGTAATGGAACCCCCCCAACTTAACTACTTCATTTCATTTATTATTTCATAGTTCTAGAAAATATTATTTCATAGTTTTAGAAATATTATTTCTATCATAAAATACCGTCCTAGCCGATACAGACTTTGTAACTTACTATCCTCTTGCCCAGCGGCAAAGATTTACCTCTGTGGAAAGACTGATCATTCGGATCGACATGAGGTCCAACCCATTGCAATGCCAAGAATCCATGTTTGATATTGAAGCAGGTTGCCATCCTTGCTTCTCCTCTCACGGTACAACCCTCTTCCCGCGGAGTCCCCCTTTCTCCCGTTCCACATAGACAAAATGTAGACTGTGCCAACAGTTCATCACGGAGAAGGACTCACCGAACGGGATCACTAACTAATACTCTATAATCCGAACCGGGATCACTAACTAAGACTATATATAATATAGCGAAAAAAACTGTCTTTTCTCTGTATACTTGCCCCGTTCCATGCTACCGCGGGCCATACGCAATCGATCGGATCCATAGGAACCCTTCAACACAACATATCATCGAAAGGATCTCCGGACGACTCACTAAAGGCACGAAAGCCAGGATCTTTCAGAAAATTAATTCCTCTTTGAAGAGTGCATAACCGCATGGATAGCTCCCACTAACCCGTCATTTGGATCCAAATCGGGATTTTCCTTGGGAGGTATCCTGGAAGAATTGGAATGTAATAATATCGATTCATACAGAAGAAAAGGTTCTCTATGATTAAACGCTGGGGTAGGGCCATAGAGGCAATGAAAAACCGAAGATTCACATAGTACTTTTGTTGTTTTTATCGAAAAATAAATCGGCTCTTATTTTCGTACCTTCCGTCGATGATAAAATGGGTCATTTCTACAGGATCAACAACCCCATGGGAACTTAAGGCAATGTGGAAGATAAAAGAAAAGAGAGGAAGGAAAATTCGAATTGAAATAAGAATAAGCAAAAAAAAAATAAGTAGATATTCAAAATAAGTATGAAGATAGAAGCCCAATTCCAAATGACCAATTCAAACTCGAAAAGGATCTTTCTGATTCTCGAAAACTAAGGGTCACGGGGATTGTCGAGAAATATTTTTTTCTTTTATAAGATCGTGATTTGAATCCGCATATTTTTGGTAAACAAAGAAAATCTTCCCTTGATCATAATGGAAAGTTTCAATTGGAACATGAAACGTGACTGGAATTGGTCTTAGTTACTCTTCGGGACGGGTGGAAATAAGGAGATAATTCTCGAACGAGAAGGTCCAATTACTTCGAAAGAATTGAAAAACAGGAGCCGTATGAGTGAAATCTCATTACGTTCTGTATAGTGACAGTAGGTTGACTTATCTTCAACTTTTCCACATATCACCCCCAAAAACAAACTCTCCTTACGTAAAGTGCCAGATACATTACCCGGATTTTGAAATCACTGCTTAGATACCTGGTATTGGCCCATAATGTTAAAGAACATTTCTGTAGTATTATTAATAGGAGGAAGGGGTAGGATTTCCCCGTGTGACAGATAGCACATTGTTCTAGGACCTAGATGCTGTCGGAGTAAAGGATCGTCGACCAGGGCGTTCTAGGCGTTGTAGATTCGTATCCAAGACTTGTATCTTTGAGGATGCCATGTGATCGCTAGAAACATGTGAAGTGTATGGCTACCCAATACCGAAAGTTCGTAAGGGACTGAGCAGGCTACCATGGCAAAAGATCTTCTTGCTAAAGCGATCGTTCGAACTAGTATATGTCCCAAGGTCCATATTGAAATCATTTAAGGTTTTCCTTACTTTGTCCGTGTCACAAACAATTCAATACCTCGCTTTTTTAGAACAGGTCCGAGTCAATGCAATGATTCGAAGTCACTTCGTTTTACATTACACTATTTCGAAACCTAAGGACTCGACGTAGGATATGTAAAATACAGTATTTCCATTCCTAGCAGGAAAAGGAGGGAAACGGATACTCATTTAAAGTGAGTAACAGAATTCCATACTCCGTCTCATAGATCCATTAGCATTCTGTGGAAGCCGTCTTCGATGAACGTCTTATTTACGGCTTGGAGGGAGATCTTCATATCTTTCGAGCTCCACCCCTACCATATGGGGTCAAAAGCCAAAATAAGTAATTCGGTTTTAGCCTTATAAAAAGAAACTGATTCTTGAACCTCTTTCACGCCATGTCACGTCGAGTTCTGCAAAAAAAAACTGCAAACTCCGATCCAATTTTCGTAATCGATTAGTTAACTGTTTGTTACCGTATTCTGAAACACGAAAAATCATTGGTTATCCAAATTATCTATCGAGGCCATGAAAAAGATTCAACAAAAGACAGAAACAACTCCACATCTGTTTTACGTCAGCAATACTGTAACTCCCGTATAGCATAAACGCAAGACTTGTAGGCCGGCTCGACCATCAAGTTCCTATTGAAATAGGTCTACACAAGAAAAGCACTTGCCTTCGTTGGTTATTATGGGCATCCGAAAACGTCCGGTCGATATGGCTTTCAAATTAAGTTTCCGAATTAGTAGATGCTGCAAAGGGAGTGGCGATGCCATACGCAAAAAAGGAAGAGACTCATAGATGGCGAGGCAATAACTTTTGGCACATTTTCGGTATCCATGACAGGACTATATAGACCATTGGATCCTACATCTCGGATCGAAAGAATCATAGAAAAAGAATCGACGAATCTTTCTCGAAACAAACCAAAAAGGAAAAGAAAGTTAAACATAAGTCATGATCCTAAGCCTCTCGGGGCTTGCTTAAGAATAAGAAAGAGGAATCTTATGGAAATAGCCTGGAATAAGGGTTGATCCTATTCATGGGGATTCCGTAAATATCCCTTCCAAAAATAGAAAGTTCGAAACATTGGGAACTTTTTCGGAGATTGGATGCAGTTCTAATCATGAATCTGGCATGTACAGATGAAACTTCATTCTCGATTTCTACGAGAATTTTTATAAGCGTTTCATTTGCTTCTCTTCATGGAAGTTTCATTTTCCCAGAAGTCTCCTATTTTTGGCCTAATTCTTCTTCTGATGATCGTTCAACCTCTGATCAAAAGTAGACTTGGTTCATTCATCTCTTCAACAATTTAGTAATAACATAACGCCCTATTGTTCCGATGGAGAGAAGACCTATAATTAGCTTTTCGGGAAATTTCCAAACGAACAATTTCAACGGAAAATCTTTCAATTTCTTCTTTTTCTATGGTTCAACTCTATGTATTCCTCGGCTATCCGAGAGTACATTGAATGTACAGAAATGGCTATACCAGTTTCTGTTATTCGAAGCCCCTTTTCATCATGGGACTCCTGACAGTACGAAGGAGTGCGGTTCGTTCGACAAATTCCTACCTCTATATCTATCTCTGAGATGTTTGGATTTTTCAAAA
>PYDT01001607.1:0-16988 GCA_004837865.1 Musa balbisiana
GTCGAATACAAATCTGCCAGATTTGCTTTACTTTCTGAATTAATATTCTCTTTCCTTCTTCTTCCAATAAATAAAGAAGATTCATCGATTTGACGTTAAAAATTAACAATATAATTAAATGATGAGTTCTCATCAAGCTGGATTCTTTTCCCAATGTCAAATTCTCGAGAATTTTTAGAAAGAGGAAAGAGCCCATGAATCTTATTTATCCAAAACGTTTCTATCTATGGATCTACAATCTTCTTCTTCTGTAGAAGTATTAAATCATTTTGTAAATAATTAAATCATTTGTGGAATAATTAAATCATTCATGATTGTATGTGAATAAATTTTTTATTGTTCCCGATACGGCCGTTCAAAAAGGATCATACGCGTTTGGCAAGTATTCTTGCTCATTCTCCATCGTTGCATAATCTGGTCCTTTTTCAAAGTATATCTAGAGCAAGAGATACCGTTCTTCTTCCTTCTTCTTCTTCTTCTTCGTCGAAGTTTTTATTCGACTTCTCAATTCATTGCTCAAGTTGGTTTTTTTTGCTCAGTGGTAGAAACCCACTATCATATAGTCGTCATTGGGAAAATTTTTCTGTCATGTACAAGACATTTTTGCGTTGCTATCATTGTCCGAAAAAGTTGATAAACTAGGCGGATATGTAAAAGATTTATTTGTTTTCCATCATTGAACACGTAATAAAAAAAATATTGTGAGCTTTCTTTTGTACACTATTTTCAAATCGATTTTTTTTTTATATCGCACGGACGATTCCCCCGCTTATAATCGAAAAGAAATTACAATAGGTTGTTCAAGTCCAAAGCTAAAAATCTTTTCAGTTTTCCTCTTCTCAAGTCGTCCCAATTCCAATTATCGTGTAGTGATCAGATAAGATCTCTTCGTAAACTGGGCTATCTTTATCGCCGCATGTTTCTTTTAAAGTGGAAAGTGGAATTCATGCTTTGTTTTTTTCCTTTCGCCTTCACTCGGATCTCTTCCGTTTCATCATTTTGTCCGGATCCCCTCTTTTCTTCGACTAAAGGAAGGGTCTTTTTCGGTGGCTCCCTCTTGTTCCGTTTAGTCTCCTCCTTTCGGAAGTTGTTCGAACATCGCTTTCTTCCTCACTTTCTACATCGCTTTCCTGCCTCACTTCTTTCTCATCGCTTTCCTTCCTCTTTCTCCCCTTTCTTCCTTTTCTGACTTTTCTGACTTTTCTGACTTTTCTGAGGTTGCTTTCAGTTTCTTAGTGACATAGCGACGCATCTGCCTAAAGATAGACACAGGTGGACTAATAAGAAATACTAAAAATTCGCGCCATAGAATTCTCATGCTGACACAGTTACCTATTAGACTTAGGCAAGGTACCTATTAGATTAGAATCAATAGAATGATTTTGCCGTATCGAATATACCACTCCAACCCATTTCATGAAGAAAATGTAACCCAATTAACCAACCAATAAAACTACTTGTTCATAACATCTTGTTGTTGCAATCGAAACCTATAATGTTGACTAATCTGGCTAACGTTGAACTTGTAAATGACATGGTTGTAATATTGAAAAATGAGATTATTCAGAAATACCCATTGAATGCTGAGATTACGCATTGATTTCTGGTAGTGACCAGAATCAAAAAAGTTTTTGTGATTGTTCAGAAGAAAGGAAACAAAAGATAGGGTAGAACTAGGACAGTTTGGGTATGGGAGGTCTACCCATCTAATTGTCAGAGGCGCATAATAGATCGATAATGACCATCATGAGCTGTCCCCGTAATAAAAACCAGTTGTTGCTGATACCTCCTTCTCTGTTCCTTCTTCCATAACCGAGCTCGAAGAAGGAGAGATAAGATGCCCTATGGATAATGTGGTCGAAATCCATATATAGTCCGCACAAACGCCCGGCATTTATTATCTTTCATGCATAAGTATAATAAATTACCCTTAGAAAAGATTTAAAAATCAGCACAAACCCCCTTTTCTTTTCTATTACAGAATTGTTGATTATTATATGATGATTTCTTAACTTTCCATATATAGAAACGGCTAGACTATAAATACATCTCTTATGTCAATGCACCAAAGGATATTAAAAATGAATGGAATTTGGGATATAGATGGACTATAAGAAATAGAGCCACTTTGGGTTCCCTATGAAATGAGGCCATGGACGGACCACTAACGAAGACGTTCCGGGAGTTTACGAAGGTAAGCTTCGGACTCATATTTTTCATGGGTTGAACGGGGTTGAACTCTATGCGTCGAATCTCCCGTTGTTCCTCAGTAGTCTCCGTGGTTGAGGGAGCGGTCGGCTGTTAACTGACTGGTCGTAGGTTCGAATCCTACTCGACGTGGGGAGATTTGATTCGTTCTTAATTAAAGGAATGAAGAATGGAATAAGGGCTCGCTTTGACCGTTCGGATTAGTAACCCCTTCGCCGCTGTCTTTGTTTCTATGCATTCTATCTCATCGTATCCATTCTGTTCTACTATCTTTGAGATCGCCGGTCAATCCGTCGTAGATCCGGGATAACCTTTAAATGCCAATTCAGAATTCTCAGATGCTGGACTAGGGCATTGCACTCAAAGTCTGCGTCCGTCGATTTCCCGAAGCCCCAAATTAACCGCGAGCAATCATTTAATGCCGAGGAACGCATTTTTGCTATTCTACTAATACTGTGGTACTTACTTCTCTGCTATTCTGCCCAGGCCTTGCTAGGGAATAGTACGGGAGTGTAAAAACACAACTAGCTGGATTCCGGTCCTTGTTACTATATTTAAGGATCGAATCTTTTCACGATAAAAAAAAGAAAACAAAAAAGTAAAGGGCATCCATTTCGACAAAAGGGAAGTTTTTGGGCCGGGAGGGGATTCGACCCCCGACACCGTTGGTTCGTAGCCACGTGCTTATCCTTGAGCTACAGGCCCCACCCCCGATCTCCACTGGAAAAAAATTTCCCCTTGGGTTCCCGGGAGTACCCTCAAAAGGAACCTTTCCATCTCCTCAGCCATTTCATTTCTCGGGTTAGAAGTGTTGACAGCGCGTTTTCTCTCTAATCTATACGAAATAGAACGTGCTTTCCAGTGTGAAGTATAGAGAAGAGATGTCATAATTGGGTTTTTATAGACGACCTTTGCATTTTTTATTTTTAATCCGCTTTCATATTTCCAAATATGGAACAAGTAAAATAAGGGGTGGTCAAGGCTTTTATCATTCTTGCGTCGAGCTATTTTTCGCAGGAAACTCCCCTACAGTATCGTCACGCGCAGGAGAAGTTTAACCCCCAAGTTCGGGATATTTGGTGTGTTCCTCTAACGGCCTAGACACCAACCATAATATCGAACCAAACCCTGAACGAAGAAAGGCATGAGAGAAAAGCAAATTGGGGCTAGTGGATTGTGAGTCCCCCCCATTCTGACTGAAGGGACACCCGAGACCTCTGCCCTTCCACCCTTGTATAGATAGAGATTGAGGGCAGAGCTTTTTTGGTTTTTCATGTTGTCAACAGTTGAACAATGAAAATAGATTGCGAGTGCCTCCTGACGAATTGAAGGTCTTGTAGGAACACGGTTCAAATCTCTCGTCTGTTAGGATTCCTCAGCTGATACATCACTGCACTCCACTTGAACACCTATCGTAATGATAAACTGGCTGCGTTCGCCGTGACCTTAATCTGTTTGATTCTCAATACTCTTTTCTTCTCTTCCAGGCCCCCCAGACAGAGACCCGGTCGCTGCTCGGCTGTGCTACCAACGGGGGCTCTGGGGAAGTCGGAATAAGAGTAGCACTCATCTTGGGGGTGTGTGCTACTTATAGCTTTCAGCAGTTTACCGCTCCCGCCCGTGGCTACCCAGCGTTTACCCGTGTGCACGATAACTGGTACACCCATAGGTGCGTGCGTCCTTCCCAGTCCTCTCGTACTAGGGAAAGGTCCTCTCAAATGCTCTACCGCGAGGTCCTCTCAATGCTCTAACGCCCCTCCTCTCCATGCTCTACCGCCCGCACCGATATGTAACCTAACTTCTCACGACGTTCTGAACCCCGCTCACGTACCGCTTTAATGGGCAACCGCCCAACCCTTGAACATCCTACAGCCCCAGGTGCGAAGTAGCGACACGAGGTGCCACACCTTCCGCGTCGATGTGAACCTTGGGGAAGATTCAGCCTTTAGTATATCACCTAGGAGGAATAGTAAAAGTAGTCAACTTTAAAAAGAAGAAATAAAAATGAAAATCCGTTGATCGAACGGCCTTCCACTCTGCACGCGTCGGATCACTACGCCCGACTTTCGGTTCCCTGCTCGACGGGTGGGTCCTTGCAGGTCAAGCTCCCTTCTGCCTTTGCACTCGAGGCCAATCTCCGTCCGGCCGCGAGGAAACCTTTGCCGCCTCCGTTACCTTTTGGGAGGCCTACGCCGCATAGAAACTGTCACCTGAGCTGTCCCTTGGCCCTTAGGTCCTGACACAAGGTTAGAATTCGAGCGCTTCAGAGTGGTATCTCACTGATGGCTCGGGCCCCCCCTGAAGGAAGCCTTCTTCGCCTGTCCACCTAAGCTGCGCAGAAAGGCCCGCAAGCCAATCCCATGAACAGTAGCTTCAGAGGTTCTTTCTGTCCATGTGCTGGTAGTCCGCATCTTCACAGACATGTCTATTCCCGCGAGCCTCTCTCCGATACACAAGTGCCCAGATCTTTTACGCCTTTCGTGGTCGGGTCGGAACTTCCCCTACAAGGATTTCGCGACCTAGGACCTTTATAGTTACTGCCGCCGTTTCACCGGGGCTTCGTCGCGCCGGCTCCCCTGTCGAAAAAAATCAGGTCACCAACTTCCTGACCTTCCGGCACTGGCAGGCGTCATCCCCCATACATGGTCTTACGACTTTGCGGAGGACCTTTGTTTTTGGTAAACAGGTCGCCCGGCCTGTCACTGCGACCCCCTTTGTGAGGATGCCACCCTTCTCCCGAAGTTACGGGGCTATTTTGCCAGAGTTCCTTAGAGAGCGTTGTCTCGCGCGCCCCTAGTATTCCACCTACCCACCTTTGTCGGTTCGGTTAGGCAGGTTCCCATTTTTTTGAAGGTCTTTTCGAGCTTTTCTGGGAGTATTGCATGGGTTACTTCCGCGCCGTGCGCCTGGTACTAACGTGCGACATTGGCTCGAGGCATTCCTCTACCCCTTCTTACCTAAAAGCAAGGTCACCTTGCGTCCTAACCGATAACCATCTCTCGGCTAACCTAGCCCCTCCGTTCCCTCGGTACCACAAGGGGTAGTACAGAATATTCCACTCTGTTTTCCATCGACTAACGCCTTTGGCCTGATCTTAGCCGCGACCTCACCCTCCGTGGACGAACCTTGCGGAATGAACCCTTAGGTTTGCGGGCATTGGATTCTCACCAATGTTTGCGGTTACTCAAGCCGACATTCTCACTTCCCTTCGTCACACCTGCTTGCGCGGGTGCTTCGCTCAAGGCGGACGCTCCCCTAACCGATGCATGTTTAACATCTTCCCACACATTTCGGCAGATGCGCTTGGCCCCGTTCATCTTCGCGCAGAAAGCGCTCGATCAGTGAGCTATTACGCACTCCGCTTTCAAGGTGGCTGCTTCAGCAAACCTCCTGGCTGTCTCTGCACCCCTACCTCCTTTATTCACTGAGCGGTCCTTAGGGGCCCTTAGGCTGGTGATTCCGGGCGGTTTCCCCCTCAGCGAAACGATGACGCTTATCCCCCATCGTCTCCTGGCCGACTTGATCCCTCTATTTTTTGGGTCATACTAGGTATTCAGTCAGAGTTTGCCTCGATTTGGTAACCGCTCTCGCGCCCGCACGAACATGCTTTAACCCCAGATGTCCAGCTCCAACGGCGCGGCCTCAAACGCATTTCGGTTATGAACCAGCTAGCGCTGTGGTTCGAGTGGCATTTCAACCCCTGAACCACAGACTCATCCCTGATTCTTCAACATGCAGTCGGTCGGACCCCACTGTAGTTTCACCAAGCTTCATCCTGGTCATGTATAGATCACCCAGGTTTCGGGTCCATAAGCAGTGGACATCGCCCTATGAAGACTCCTTCGCTACGTGCTCCGGTGGGTTCCCTTAACGCCAGCCACTGCCAGGCTTCGCCGGCTCTTTCTCAAAGGCATGCGGTCCAGAAATCACATTCTCCTCCCACTGCTTGGGAGCTACTGTTTCATGTTCTATTTCACTCCCCGATGGGGGTTCTTTCAAACCTTTCCCTCACGGTACGACTTCGCTATCGGTCAACGCCAGAGGTATGTTGAGCCTTGCAAGGTGGTCCTTGCTGATTCCACGATTCCACGTGCCCCATGCTACTCTGGTCAGAGCGTAAGCTGGAATGCTATTCGGCTACCTGGACTTTCGCCATCTAGGGTGGCATCATTCATTCCATCCGCTTCGCCTAGCAGCACGACGCCTGTATTTTGCTCTCCCACAACCCCGTTTTCAACGGTTTAGGCTGCTCCCATTTCGCTCGCCCGCTACTACGACTGGAAAAAAAAAAAATCGCTTTGCGTTCTTTTCCTCTGGCGACTAGATGTTTTCATTCGCCAGGTTGTCTCTCTTCTTGCCTGCCGCATGGCTTCATCACGTTTCGAAAGGTTGCCTATCGGAATCTCATCGGATCATGCTTATTTTCAACTCCCCGAACAGTTCGTTCGCTTGCTACGCCTTCCTCGTCTCTGGGTGCCTAGGTATGCCCCGAAGCTTTCCGTCGTTTGAACCTCGCCATTAACGTGTCAGGCTAGCCATCCTAGGTGCTGCAAAGAATGCTCTTATCAAATCACGTCCTGATGAAAATCTAAATCGAACTGCCGAATTGGTGCTATCATAGTATCAGTAAGTCACGGGCTGGAGATCAGCACTCGAACCGCTGACGTCCGCCACAGGGTAAACCACCGCCTCTCAGGCCTCCCCGACTAATTCTAAACCATAGAGGCCAACGATAGACAATAACTATTCCCCACGAACACGAGCTTACAACTTTCATCGTACTGTGTCTCCAAAAGCAACTCTTCTCAAATCTCAAAGGTGGCTGATTGGAACCCATTCTAAGTTCTTGTGGTTCCGGATGAATCCAGCTACAGAGCACCAGAGCGGGGAAGCTCTCCCGCCTTTTTTCCCGCGCCGCCCGACTCTTTGGTCTAAGATGCTGGGTTTTTAAGAAACGAGTGATTGCCCTTTCTCTCCGACCCGTCTGCCCAACGGAGAGCGGACAGCTAAATGCGTTCCACTATTGAACAGGGTCTATGGTCGGTCCGTGACCCCTTGATGCCGAAGGCCCTTGGGTTTATCTCGTAGTTCCTCGGGTTGAGACGATTGGGTCGGTCCATGTATGTTCCCTTCCTTTTGCCACATTTCGCTCAAGGTTGAAGGGAGATAGTGCATCAACTATTCCAAGGCCACTGACTCTACCCCAGGGACCCAGATGAGGTAACCCTAGAGAGCCGCCGCTCCAACATCGTCCATGTACGATCCCTACTATATCTGACCAACTGTGCCCATCCTACCTCCTCTAACGTTCTTGACAGCCCATCCTTTGCTCAGTAGAGTCTTTCCTTGGCATGTTTCGGGTTCCTCTTCCACCATTACTAAGACAAATTGAGCCACCGGTTCAGGTACAGATACTATCATTCCGCCTGGACATTAGCATCCCAACCCAAACCCGTCATCGCAACGACCCAATTGCAAGAGCGGAGCTCTACCACTGAGCTATTATCCCCCCGAGCCAAGTGGAGTATGCATGAAAGAGTCAGATGCTGTCTTCTATTCTTGGTCCCTGGCGCAGCTGGCACTGGACTTGAACCCAGAGACCTCGCCCCGTGAAGTAAATCACGCACCTACGATCCCAAACCAATTGAGAGAGAATCAATAGAGATTCTTTTTTCGGGAGGTCGATTCAGCCTTCCTCTAACGCAGCATACAACTCTCCGTTGTACTGGCGCTCTTCCAGTGTCTTGTTCCCCCTTCTCCCTACATGACAAGTCCTGTGAATAACTCCGATGGGAGAAAAAAGAAGGCCTTAAGAAGACCCTCCCGGGCCCCAACCCTATACACTCTAAATCCTTTTTCCAACCTCTCGCATCCCATTTCGATTCAGAGATAGATAAAAGAGACTAGCTCCCATGGCCTGATCGGGGGGCGCTGTAGTGACTGCGGGGGTCGAAGAACCAAGAAGTGAGTTATTTATACCAGCATTCTTCTTATGGTAGATCCACTCTCTCATGTCCCTGCGGAAAGGAAAAAGTTTCCACTGTTCGTTCCTTTCGGGAATGGGGATTAGGGAAACCCATTGTTGCTGCTTTCTCCAACCTCCGGAAAAGGCATGAAAAAAAGGCTCGAATGGGACGAGCCCTCCGTCACCCCCAACGAATGAAAGGGGCGATCTCGTCGTTCTTGGTCTCGTGAAGATGCGTTTTAGGTGCTCCATTTTTCCCGTTGTTAGGTGGGCTCCATTTTTCCGCGATTGAGGCGCCCTAAACCTTGTGCTCGAGAGATATCTGTCCATACACTGATAAAGGGATGTATGGATTCTCGAGAGAGAGGATCCGTGTGGTCCCCCCCGGACCGCCCGGATCCCCACGATGAATATAAAGTTATCTACATTATCTCCCTGATCGCCCACTAATCCTCCTGGGAGAATTTGGTTTCAAACTCCGATTCGAACAGGAGGAGTACGCCATGCTGAATGTTCCTTGGATGATCCACCACATCTCCGGTCGGCGCTGATGAGCACATTTGAACTATCCATGTGGCGGAGAGCCCTCACCAGTCCCAGGCACAACGACACAATTATCAGTGGGCGCGCTCTACCACTGAGCTAATAGTCCCGTCTTGTGGGCCTCCCGTGGGAGGCCTGCGTATGCCAAGCGAAAAAAACCCATCCCTCTCTTTTTCCTTTTAGCTCCCCATGCGCCACACGGAGGGCCTGGGGCGTAAAAATGGGGATCCTATCAACTAACTTGTTCCGACCTAGGATAATCAGCTCATGAGCTTGGTCTTACTTCAACTTCACCGTCGAGAACGAAAGAGAACTTCCATATCCAAGACTTAGGCTGTCAGCGTAGCTCGCCTTCTTTTTGGGTGTTAAGCCAGTGTCAAACCAAAATAACCCAACAATCATAAGCATTAGCTCTCCCGTGAAAAGGAGTTGATCCACCGCCCCTTCCAGTAACGGCTACCTTGTTAGTTACGACTTCACTCCAGTCACTAGCCCGCCTTCGCATCCCCCTCCTTGCGGTTAAGTAACGACTTGGGCATGCCAGCTCCTCCCTATTGTGACGGGCGTGTGTACAAGCCCGGGACACTAATCACCGCCGTATGGCTGAACCGCGATTACTAGCTATTCTTCCGGCTTCATGCCGGCGGTTGCAGCCTGCAATCCTAATCTGAGGACGGTTTTTTGGTTCGCCACCCTCGCGGATCGCGACCCTTTGTCCGGCCATTGTGCACGTGTGTCGCAGGGCATAAGGGGCATGATGATGACGTCATCCCCACCTTCCTCCGGCTTACACCGCAGTCATGTTCGGGTTCCCAACTCAATGGTGGCAACTAGACCGAGGGTTTCGCACCCCAACACCCCCCCCCCCCCAGAGGACCCCCCCCCACCCACACCCCCCCCCCCCCCCGGCCCACCACACCCCCCCCCCCCGTTTTTTTGGCGGGACTTAACCCAACCTTAACGGCACGAGCTGCCGACACCCTGCACACCCTTGTGTCCGCGTTCCCTAAGGCACCCCTCATCTTTCACGAGATTCACGCAGTCAAGCCCTTGTAGGTTTCTTCGCTTGGCATCGAATTAAACCACGATGCTCCCCCGTTGTGCGGGCCCCCGTCAATGTCCTTTGAGTTTCATTCTTGCGAACGTAACTCTCCCCAGGCGGGCTACTACGCGTTAGCTACAGCACTGCACGGGTCTTACTCCACAGCGCCTAGTAATCCATCGTTTACGTCTAGACTCTGGGGTATCATCCCATTGCCTCCCCTAGCTTTCGTCTCTCGTGTCAGTGTCTGCCCAGGCAGAGGAGTGCTTTCGGGCCGTTGGGTTCTTCCGATCTCTAACGCATTTCATATTCACCGCTCCACCGTGAATTCCCTCTGGCCTCTACCGTACTCCAGCTTTGTAGTTTCCACCGGCCTGTCGCGGGTTGAGCCCTGGGATTTGACTGCGGACTTGAAAAAGCCCTACAGCGCTTTACGCCCAATCATCCGGATAAACGGCTTGCATCCTCCTTACCGCTGCTGCTGGCCACAGAGTAGCCGATGCTTATTTCCTCAGATACCGTCATTGTGTGCCTTCGCCGAGAAAAGAAGTTCACGACCCGCTGGGCCTTCTACCTCACGCTGCATTGCTCCGTCAGGCGTTCGCCCATTGCGGAAAATCCCCACTGCTGCCTCCCTTATGAGTCTGTGGGCCGTGTCTCAGTCCCAGTGTGCTGATCATCCTCTCGGACCAGCTCCTGATAATCGCCTTGTTAAGCTATTACCTCACCAACTAGCCTAATCATACCAACCCCTCCTCGGGGGATTCCTCCTTTTGCTCCTCAGCCTACGGGTATTAGCAAACCGTTTCCAGTTGTTGTTCCCCTCCCAAGGCAGGTTCTTACGCGTTACTGCCCGTCCGCCACTTGAACACCACTTCCCCGACTTGCATGATTAGAGCATGCCGGCCATCGTTCATCCTGAGCCAGGTCGAACTCTCCATGAGATTCATAGTGTTGCTTACTTATAGCTTCCTTGTTCCGTAGACAAGCTGATTCGATTCTCTTTCAATTCTAGGCTGAACTTTTTATCCATTAGCGCTTCATATTACCTGGAGTTCGCACCAGCAATATCAGTCATCCCTACCCTATTCCACGTCAATGCCCGACACGCCTCTTATCCATTCTCGTCGTTAGTCGATGCACGGCGGGGAGCAAGTCAAATAGAAAAACTTACATGTGTGTTTAGGATATCATGGCTTCGACTGATGCCTCCCCACGTCAAGTTGCACTCCTACACCGCTGAGTTTAATCCCTCTCCCGTCCCATCGAGAAATATAACTCTAATCTAAGGCAAAGGTCGAGAAACTCCACGCCAACTATGCCCCTACAACTGTAGCCGGGCATTCTTTTCGCACTACCTATTAATGGATAGTAAATACTGGTATGATAGTACAATATGGGAAAAATTGGATTCATTTTCAACTGCTCCTATCGAATAGGATTGAGCTACGGATTCGACGCCTAGCACTGGTTTCATAAACTCCGTCCATTTTCCCCCGATCTAAATCGAGCAGAGCAGGTTTTACATGAAGAAGATTTTGTTCAGCCGTCTATTCGATACGTGAGAAAACCCGACTCGGTATTGGTTAAAAAAAGAGGGGACAGCAGAACCAAGTCAGATGGTATCAGATCACCCCTTCTTCTTGCTGCCGAAATATCTTACCATGGGTTCCGAAGGACGTGGAGCTACATTTTTTTCATTTCCATTCAAGAGGTTCCTATTTGTTTTCCCACACCCTGTTTTTTTGAGACCTCGCCAAATAAATGTACAATTCCTTTTTTCTTAGGAATACATACAAGAAAAAGGATACTGGGAACCCCCCCATTAACTACTTCATTTTCATTTATTAATTTCATAGTTATAGAATTATTAATTTCATAGTTATAGAATATTCATTTCATAGTAATAAGACATACATGTCCTCCGAGACAGAATTGTAACTTACTATCCTCTTGCCCAGCAGGCAAAGATTTACCTCTTTGAAAGACTGAATTCCTTTCGGATTCGACTGAGGTCCAACTCCATTGCATTGCCAGAAATCCATGTTGTTATTTGACGCAGGTTGACCTCCTTGCTTCTCTCCGTACAACCCTCTCCCGCGGAGCCCCCCTTGCCTCCTCGTTCCCAAGGACAAAATGTAGGACTGGTGCCAACAGTTCATCACTGGAATAAAGGACGCACCGAAACCGGGTCACTAACTAATACTACTAATACCTCCGAACCGGGATCACTAACTAATACTAATATAATATATAATGAGAAAAAAACTGTCTTTCTGTATAACTTTCCCCCCCGGTCCATTGCTATGCTACCTGCGGGTCCTTACGCAATCGATCGTATCATATGGATATCCCTTCAACACAACTAGGTCATGCGACAGGATCTCGGACGACTCACTACTAAACAACTAAAGCCAGGATCTTTCACGAAAATAATTCCTATTTGAAGAGTGCATAACCGCATATAAAGCCCACTCACCCTCCGTCAATGTTGTGGATCCTTCGTGTTTTTCCTTGGGAGGTACGGGAATGAATTGGAATGTATAATATCGATTCATACAGAAGAAATGTTCGCTATTGATTCAAAAGCGCTGGGTATGTATAGAGGACGAGGAAAAAACGAGCCTTTCATTCACCTAGTAACTTTTTTGTTTTTGTCGAAAATAAAATCTAAATCGGATTTATTCGTACCCTCGCCGACTGAGAAAATGGGTCAGATTCTACAGGATCAACAAACCCATGGACTTAAGGAATGATGAAGGGAATAAAAAGAAAGAGATGGCAAGACAATCGAAAGAAATAAAGAATAAACACAAACAAAATAAGTAATATTCAACATAATGAAAATAGAAACGCCCAGATTCCAAATGAACAAATTCACAAACTCGAAAAGGATCTTTCTCTTTCTGATTCTTCTCGAAAATATAAGGGGCAATGGGATGATCGAGAAATTTTCTTGTTCTTATTATAAAGATCGTGATTTGATCCTCATTGTTTGGTAAAAAGAATAATCTGTCCCCTTTGATCAAATTAAAGTGTTCAATTGGAACATGAAAACGTGGATGTACTGAATTGGTCTTAGTTACTCTCGGGACGGAGTGGAATAAGGTAAGGAGATTCTCGAACGAAGAAAAGGATCCATATTACTTTCGAAAAGATTGAACGAGGAGCCGTATTAGTAAAATCTCATGTACGTTTCTGTAGAGTGACAGAAGGTTGACTTACTGTCAACTTTACTTTTCCACTATCACACCCACCCCCAAAAACCAAACTCTGCCTTACGTAAAGTTGCCAGCGTACGATTAACCTCTGGATTTGAAATTCACTGCTTATATAACCTGGTATTGGCCATAATTTACAAGAACATTCTGTAGTATTAGTAAGAGAGGAATGTTTAAGGATTTACCCGGTGTGAGATATCCATGGTTCGAGGACCCTAGATGCTGTCGGATAAAGGATCCGTCGACAAGGGCGTCTAGTGCGTTGTAGATTCTTAATCCCATACTTGTACATTTGATGATCCAATGTGAATCGCTAGAAACAGTGAAGTGAATGGCTAACCAATAACAAAGTTTCGTACAGGGGCCTGGACAGGCTACCATGATACAAAGATCATCTTTCTAAGAGAATTCATTCGGAACTATTATATGTCCAAGGTCCAATATTATTGAAATCATTTCAGAGGTTTTCCCCCTTACTTGTCCTTGTCAACAAACAATCGAAATACCTCGATTTTTTAGAACAGGTCCCGAGTAATCGCAATGATCAAAGCACTCTTTTTACATTACAACATCACTATTCGGAAACCGAAGGACCGACCGTATTGATATGTAAAATACAGGATTTCCAATCCTAGCAGGAACAAGTAGGGAAATTGCGGATACTCAATTTAAAGTGAGTAAACAGAATTCCATACTCGATCTCATAGATACATATATAATTCTGCTGGAAGCCGTAATTCATGACAGTCGTATGTACGGCTTGGAGGGAGATCTTTCATATCTTTCGAGATCCCCCTACAATATGGGGCAAAAAATATGGGTCAAAAAGCCAAAATAATAATTTCGTGTTTTAAGCCCTTATAAAATAAAACTGATTCTTGAACCTCTTCATTTTTTCATCACTCCCATCCATGTCACTCAGGTACTCTCTGCAGAGACAAAACTGCAAAATCAATCCGATCCAATTTAATCGTAATCGATTAGTTACATGTTGGGTCAAACGTATTCTGAACCAACGGGAAAAAAATCATTGGCTTTATTAGCTTATTCAAATTATCGATCGAGCCATAAAAATATTCCACAAAAGACAGAAACAATCCACTAATCCTACTATCTTTTTTATTAACGTCAAGCAATACGTGGAGTAACGTATAACTCCCATATAGCTAAAAGGCAAGACGTGAGGCGGACGACCCATCAAGTTTCCTAATTTAAATAGGATCTACACAAGAAAGCCGTGCCTTCGTTGTTATTAGGGGCATCCCGAAAACGTCCGTGTCGAAATATGGCTTTCAAATTAAGTTCCGAATTAGTAGATGCTGCCAAAGGGAGTGTCGGATGCCATATACGCAAAATGATAGACTCCATAGAATTGGCAGAGGCAAATAAGCTTTTGCACATTTTCGTGAATCCATGAACAGGCTATATATAACTGGATCCATCATCTCGATCGGAAAAGAATCAATAGAAACAGAATCGGACATATCTTTCTCGAACAAACCAAAGGAAAAGAAAATGAAACATAAATCCTGATCAACTAAGCCCTCTCAGGGGGCGTGCTTAAGAATAAGAAAGATGAACTTAGGAAAATCATGGAATAAGGGTTTGATCCTATTGCTGGGGATTCGTAAATATCCCATTCCAAAAATAAAAGTTCGAACAATGTGACTTTTTCGGAGATTTGGATGCAGTTACTAATTCATTATCTGGCATGTAGCAAGAATTGAACACTTCATTCCTCGATCTAACTAGAATTTTTATGACAGCGTTTCAATTTGCTTCTCTTCCATGGAAGTTTCATTTTCCCAGATGTATCCTAATTTTTGGCCTAATTCTTCTTTGATGATCCGATTCAACCTCTATTCAAAAATACGACCTTGGTTCTATTCATTCTCTTCAACAGTTTATTAATATCAGACGCCCTATTGTTTCCGATGGGAGAGAAGAACCTATAATTAGCTTTTTTCGGGAACTTTCAAACGAACATTTTCAACGAAATCTCATTTCTTATTTTTTAACTATGGTCAACTCTATGTATTCCTCTATCCTTAGCAGTACATTGAATGTAATGAATTGCGTATAACAGAGTTTCTGTTATCTCGTATTAACGCTACTCTAGGATGAATTTTTTATTTGGTGCTAACGATTTCATAACTATCTTGGTAGCTCCAGAATGTTTCAGTTTATGTTCTACCTATTATCTGGATAACCAGACGTGTACGGTCTAATGATGCTACTATGTAATATTTACTCATGGGTGGGGGCAAGCTCTTCTATTCTGGTTCATGTTTCTCTTGCTATAGGGTTCATGGGGGGGAGATCGAGCTTCAAGAATAGGAATGGTCCTTATCAATACACAAATGTATAACTCCCCCAGGAATTTCATTGCGCTTATATCCTCACTTGTAGGAATTTGGTTCAAGCTTTCCCCATCCCCTTTTCATCATGGCCTCCTGCCGTATACGAAGAGTGCGGTTCGTTCGACAAATTCCTAACCTCTATATCTATCTCTGAGATGTTTGGATTTTTCCCAACTCCTAGACATGCTAAGAGGAAATTCTATCCCACTCGGACCAGACTAACTTTACCAAAAGTTTTTGTGATCTTTTTGTTCAAATAACATTAAAGTGATCCGGGTCAGGACAACGAATCTCTTATGATAAACAGATCCATTTTGCAAGTTCGTTATTACGGGTAGTTCCTGACAAAGGATCGGACTAATGACGTATAACAATGCTTGAATTATCGATGGTATATGCTACTAGTTTTGGTTCTCCCCTTTCGAGACTACTAGGTATTAGGAGCATCCGTTGACAAAAGGATCAACCTAAGATGATCATCTCCTTGCTATTGAGAACGAATCAAATCAGATGGTTCTATTTCTCATCTTTCTGACTTGCTCCTACGAACCAAGTCAAGGATTGAAAAGTCAGTCATTCACAACCACTGATGAAGGAGTCCTCGAAAGTTAAGGATTGTAATCCTGTTAGAAATCTATGGATTCGTCTTATACTACGCGAGAAGGTAATCAAAAAGAAAGAAGATGTTTCTTCTTTCTTTTATCACTTAGTAGCCGTGCGAGATGAAAGTCTCATGCACGTTTGAATGAAGAAAGAGTGAGGAATCCTCTTTTCGACTCTTACTCTCACCCTCCAGGGTCGTGCTTTCTTTCTGTACTTCGAAATAGCTGCTTCAGCTTCAGCCATCGCGCGAATTGCGATATTCCTTTTTATTTCTCACTCAAACGAAGGCGCTTCTTCTTCTGGAAATCCTAGCTATTTCTTAGCATGATATTGGGGAATCTCATTGCTATTGACTCAAACAGCATGAAACGTATGCTTGCATATTCGTCCATCGGTCAATCGGATATTTAATTATTGGAATAGATTGTTGGAGACTCAAATGAGGTAGCAAGCATGATAACTTATATTCTGTTCTATATCTCATATAAATCGAATGTAATAGTCGAATGAAAAAAAGATATTTTATTTATTTGTTCTTTTTTCCCATCCATATGGGTGGAATTTTTTTCACAATTAATGGACCAATTCTATTCCTTTAAATTCTTTAGATTTGATTATATAAAGGTATTTTTTATTGTAGTGCTAGTTATTCGAACAAGAAACATACATGTTTATTATCAAATAATTGAGGGATTAATCCGAAGCACTTTTTTATTCTAGCAAACGGAATTCCATTGGTTTAATTTTGGACTCCTGTATATCATTATTCTAGTTACGCCCAAAAGACGGGGTGATATATCGAACCGTTCCTTACTTTATCTGGGCCATAGAGGAGCCGTATGAAGCTGAGGTCTCATGTACGAGTTTTGGAATAGCGATGGAAAAGTAAATGGTATTATCGCCTATAATTATCTAACAGTTCAAGTCCAGTTGATATAGTTGAAGCACAGTCCAAATATGGGCTTTTGGGGGTGAATCTATGGCGTCAGCCCATAGGATTTATATTTCATAATTTCTCTCTGCTGATGTGAGAGATTGCCTTTGAT
>PYDT01000836.1:0-16987 GCA_004837865.1 Musa balbisiana
TCTTCCATTATGTACAAATTCTCAATCGAAAATAGAGATATTTTTTTATTTCTATAAATAACGAATCAAAATTGTTTCGTAATAATCAAATAATTAAGTTTCTATTTTAACATGGAACGAAAAGACATATATAGGATGGGTAAGAGTCCGTTCCCTTGGCTTGATGCTATGCCTGAAACTAGGAGATTAAAAAGTCCACCAATCCCAATGCTCCATAATTAATCCAATCCTATGCTCCAACAACAACAATATAAGTATTGGAGGGTTGTTTAGTCTTTCGATCTTATCTTTATATATAGGTAGATCTGTAATCTGTACATATAAAAGATATATGCAAATACATAGTATAAGAATGCTCATTCTTTTTTTTTATTCTGCATCGGCCCAACTTTTTTTTAGGAAAGATTTGGGCCGACTTTAATGGCCATCAATTAGAGAACAAACAGGAAACTGATTATCACACTTACTTTTCTCTTTATCTAGCTTATCTACTGGTTCCGAATTCGAATTTTGATCTCTTTACATACTTCATCACAATCAGCGGCTAGTTCAGGGCTCCAGTTGCTAGCTTCCGATAATTTCATTACCTTCACAGAGCAAGATCACTTCCCGTCATTACAGCTTGTACACCACGCCTCTAAAGCCACCCTATTAGCTACTGCCCAGTTGCTTTCCCCAAGGGTGTCCTAACAGTTCCTCCCCAAACTGTAGTACGGGAATCATCCAAAGATTTCGGTCAAGCAGGCATAATGCCAACATGAAACCCCCTTGAATCCCGGGAGAACACCTGGCATAGAGACCCAATCTTGAGTGAAATAAAATACCGCGACCCTTTCGGTCTTTTGCGATATAACATCACGTAATACATCAACGAAACCTAAAGTTCACTCACGTTCCCCTTCCAGTTTACTACTACTGACCACAATAGCGTGCAATAGGCCTCCATCCACCATACATACGTATGCTTTATCTAGTACAACGGAAATGCATACCAGATTTTTCTGTCATCAATACTGCAATCATTGCGCGATGGATGTGAAGAATAGGCCGTTGTCGACGGCAATAATGAGCCGAACTAGTATTTGCTATGAATCCACGCAGTTTAATTAGCATCATTAACGATAGGAATCCTAATTCTCTGCACATATGGCCCTTTTCATCATTTCTTCCATTTACCCGTCGCAGCAGCATTCAAGTACTGTCCTTTGATTTCCACCTGTTCGCCTGCGCTTTAAATTTTCTTCGGCGCAAAATAAGAACATCTCTCCAAAAACCATAATGGCTGTGAGTTCACGTTTCAGTCTCTTTGGTAAAATCACGTCCATCCACGTAGACATTCTAACCCTCTCTACTAACCGTATTTTTTGCCATCTCCCATTTTGGTTAATAGTACATCCGACAATAGGACGACCTACTTGTTTCAACTTATCCTTTCAACCTGAATGCCGTGAGGCGTGCTTGTAAAAGTTTGGAATAAGCAGTGGGCTTCGCATGATCCCTCCAGACTTCGAGCTCGTACGGCTTTGAAAACCAAATACATTACCCACACTGGAATTAAACATGGGAGTAATACAGAACCTTCCTTCAAAAAGTCTAAGGATAAGCACAAATCAATATATTGATTCTCCCAACAACGGCCTCGATGCTGTATCATCGCGCTTTGTAAACGATCCAAGACTGGTAAGTCCATCATTCCACACAGTTGTCCATGTTACCAGTAAGATTCGTCAGCTACCGCAGCCCCTCTTCTTCGGGCGAACTCCAGGTTGAGAGTTACTCGGAATGCTGGCCAAGATATCATATCCTTTGACGTTCCGTCGTCCTGAGTATATAAGTCCAATTTGTAATCTTTAAGCACCAGTTTAAATCCAACACTTGCTTTAGTCCTCTGGTTGTGGTGACCTAAGTAAGTCCCTCCCTACAACTCATGAATTAAAATTCCTCACAACACACGGTCCTACTCAATAGATTACATTCGTGAATGAAACCTTTGACAAAAATTTTCAAAAAAAAAAAGAGAAAAAAAATATTAACTATATATCGAACTAATTTCAATGTTAGTGTTAAAATGAATGGTTCATTATTATACCAATGATTTGATTCTCAATACATCATTATTGTAATACCTCCTTTGATATATATGCGCAACCCAAACCCAATTTTGTTTTGGCAAGTTTACAATAAAATCAAATGGATCTCCTCTTATTTTGAAGCTAAATCCTAAGTGAAAAATTCATCTCTTGACAGTGATATATGTTGTATTTTAAATCCAGATGTGAAAAGACGGCATAATTCATCCTAAAAGGGTATAAAGAAATAGATAGGCGAAGATCCAATATCTTTCAAAAAAAAGAACAATGCCAATTAGATCGAAATAAATGAATCATAAGGAGTTCGTGGTTCGAATCTATAAGATTACTAGAATCTAATACGGTGGTTTTTCTATAATGATAGAGAAATAAAGAACTTTACCTCGTGATTTCATGACTTTCATAGTTATTTTGAAAAAAAGGATTTGGCGTGAACTAACTTGAAAATTTACTCATTGAATGAGTTAACGCTTGACTCGTATTCGGTTTGTGGTACCCACTAAATCAAGTCTACTCCCATTTTTTTCTTATTGAATTAACCGATCACCTTGCTATCGGAACATTTATTTTCCGACTTGGCATGGGCAATCAAAAAAAACTGTCGCTACTTGACTTTAATTATAATTATGAGAATCAATCCTACCCCCCCCTTCTAGTCCTGCGGTTTCCACCTTGAAGAACAAAACCTGGCGTATATCGCTCAAATTATTGGCCCATACTTGATGTTGTTTTTCCTCCGGGCAAGATGCTAATATTTAAAACGCTTTGGTATTAAGGTTCGATACTATCGGTCAGCAAAGTATGTGACTGTGACTTGTGGTCCAACAATTTTAGGACATAATCGAGTTAGGCTTAAAAGCTATGAAGTGGCTAACAGATGGACTTATGAGAGGCAATGGAATTGATTGACACGGGATTCAGCTCCTCTAAGCGTCCAGTCGTTGGAGCTACCCTCGGACGAATTTTAACGTTCTTTGGAGCCTGTTGATAATTTAGTCCCTGTAGATACTAGCACAACATCTCCTATTCAAGACCTGCACCTGCCTTTAGACAGTTAGAGACGAATATCAATCTTTAAAACAGGAATTAAGTAGTGTGATCTTTAGCTCCTTATTCGCCGTGGAAGGGAAAAATCGGACTATTGGAGAGCTGGAGTAGGTAACACGTACCCATCATGACATTGATCAACAACATTGCCAAAGCTCATGGGCGTATTCTTTATTTGGCGGAGTAGGCGAACGTACTCGTGAAGGAAATGATCTTTACATGAAGTAAAGAATCCGGAGTAATAATGAAAAAAATATTGCCAGAATCAAAAGTAGCTCTAGTCTATGGTCAAATAAGAACCGCCGGTATCTCGTATGAGAGTTGGTTTGACTGCCCTAACTAGGGCGGAATATTCCGGGATGTTATGAACAAGACTACTTCTATTCACGACAATATCTTTCGTTTCGTCCAAGCAGATCAGAAGTATCCGCCTTATTTGGGAGGAATGCCTTCTGCAGTGGGTTACACCTACCCTTAGTACCGAATGGGTTTCTTTGCAAGAAAAATTACTTTCTACCAAAGAGGGATCTTAACGTCGATCCAAGCCGTTATGTACCCGCGTACGATGTGACCGACCCCTCTTCCTCCACGACATTTGCACATTTAGATGCTACTACCGTATTATCAGAGATTCGCTGCCAAAGGTATTTAGCCACATGGATCCGTTAGATCAAGTCAACTTTTACACCTCGGATCCGTTGGCGAGAACATTATGAAACTGCGCAAAGAGTTAAGCAAACTTCACAACGTTACAAATAACTTCAGACATTATCAGCTATTCTTGGGTTGGAGAATTATCCTAAGAAGATCGTTTAACTGGAGCAATGCACGAAAAATCAGCGTTCTTATCACACCCTTCTTCGTGGCATAAGTATTTACTGGTTCTCCAGGAAAATATGTTGGTCTTTGCAGAAACAATTAGGGGGGTTCAACCTGATCCTATCTACCGTATCGGAAGTGAATATCCACATACCATCCCGCAGAAAAAAGCCTAATAACATTCTTTAGTAGGTAACATCGACATGAAGCTACCGCGAAAGCTATGAACTTAGCATAGGAGAAGCAAATTGAAGAAATGACCTTAATCTTTGTGTACTGACCCCTCTAATTCGAATTATTTGACCAGAAGTGAAAGAATAATTTATCTACTAATATGTGGGGCCAAATTGGCGTAATACCAAACCACGCTCCCTATTTCCACTGCTGTAGATATAGGTCTTTTGAGAATACGCCTCAAACACGACCAATGGTTTACGGTGCTCTGATGGTGGTTTTCGCTAGAATAGGTATAGAAGATCACCATTTTAGGAATGATGCGGAATAAGTACTGACATGTCCGCAAGAAGCTCAACAATCTTGTGAAAATAGCGAAGCTACCTTGATAGAGCTTAGGGTAATAGACACGCAATTGAACGAATCTAGCTCTCCGAACGAGCTAGGACACACGATATAGGGCTGTCAATGTTATTCCTACGATCAATCAATACATCCAAAATAATAAGAGAAGTTTTTAAAAAAGTTCTTGGTATACACCACATGTTGATTCTGCCAATTGAACACACTCAAGTCTAATCTGATAACACAAAAAAAGAAAGATGGGTAGAAAACTTATTAGATATCATTTCATCCGACCCCGGTATCTACTAAGTTCTACCTACTCTTGTCCTTTGAACCAATGCTCCCGCCGTATTAAGCATCTCTATACCACTGAGGATAAGTAGGTCTTTATCACCACAAAAATAACCCATCACTTCGGGGATTACTAGGTGGCTCTTATTGCTCAGCAATACTAATCTGTTCTGTTAACGTAAATAAAATAAATAGATCAGAGCTAGGATGTGTATTATGAATAGCCATCTGGACAAGAATATCTAATCTGTTAAGATGTCTAATGACCGGGCTTAGCTCATTTGTAGAGCACCCTCGTTTACACCGCGCGCCAATGCTTTTCAAAGGAGCCTATTATGCAACAAACATAATTGATCGATTGAGAAATAATGCTTACTCCATAGGTTCGCGGACAAAGAGACAATAGCCTACAACATATTTGGTTCGGTCCGTTCAGGCTCGATTCCGTTTTGCCAAATCCAAATAGAACCCGCCCATGATTTGATATGTTTGATAAGGTAAATACCACGCCATTCAATGGGCGTAGTGGCATAAGTGAGTGTGAGGAGGGCCCGGGTCAACATAACCTCGTTTCGTCCTATGAAATTTAAGGTGTAGAAGTCTCATATCACTGTTTGCAGCGACGATAGAGATTCCATTTAACTTAGTTGCTCTAGCCGAAGGCAGACTAAGTCAGATAACCCTTCTTTGAAACACTTTGGTATTGCTCCTAGATCAGAATACAAATTTAAATCAGAGCACATGGAACCATCTCATGATCTTCCTCTACAGAAACACTATGGTGGACTAACTGATCGTTACACCAAGTTATGAAAGAGCCATGCACCAAAATGCATTGGGTCTTTGAAACAGGTCGAATCAGTTCGATAATAATCATTTTGATCTGTGTACCAGAAGGTCTACGGTTCGAGTCCGTATAGCCCTAATCCTAATATAGTATATTTTAGTTTGTATAGTTTTCATTTCTATGGACCAACGCAGTCTAATCCTAAGTCACTGGGTCTAGGACCTATTCTTTTCTTGGTCTGGGGTCTTGTCTTGTACGTTGGCGAATCCCCCTAACTATCACTACTCGTTTTTTTGCGAACGAGCAACCTTAGTGATTGCTTCAAGATAATGGAGAGATAACGATTGTGCCCTAAATCTAAATATATTACGTTTCTTCTTCTATATTCTATGATTGGTGGTTGTGGATTTGATTTGGTCGGCGAATCACTTCGATAATGGGTATATTCTTTCCTATTTTGAAATGTATGTAACTCAGTTATATTCCGTCGATTATCTACTCCACTCTTTGCTTATGTTTCATTTGCTAGTATGGTTGTGCTGTAAAATCAACCTTTTTCTTGGAGCGAAATCTAACCCATTGCTTGGTGGCCTTACATTATATTCTTAAGTTTTAAGGCGTTATTGCCGTAAAAAACAACAA
The DNA here is from genome assembly GCA_004837865.1 of Musa balbisiana. Taxonomy (NCBI): domain Eukaryota; kingdom Viridiplantae; phylum Streptophyta; class Magnoliopsida; order Zingiberales; family Musaceae; genus Musa; species Musa balbisiana. The sequence continues at coordinate 6,196 of PYDT01000836.1, forward strand.
TATTTTGGTTATTCCAAATCGTACTCTTTTTTATTACTAGAGATTGGTCCGAAATAGAATAATCTTGCATTCTACTCTAATGAAATAACCGATTCGTCTTATTTATTCTGAGAGGTGGGATGTACAGGTTCCAGTTTCCAATTTTTTTTATAGAAAGATATAAGTTTTTAATTTCCCTCTCATCACGGATTGAATCAATTAAGAAAATAGAAATGAAATCTAGGACAAGACAAAGATAAGTAAATCATTCGATTGCAGGGTTAGATTATGTTTTCATATTCGTATCAAATCAATAGAAGCTGATCCTATACCAATTTTAAATGAAAAAGGAATACCTTCTAATCAATAGAATCTGCGATATCCCTATACATTTTACCCATATACTATTGAAAACTTTAAGTTTTAAAAAATGAAATGACATTATTATTATCTCATTATGTGATTTATATATAACAACATATTATTCTAATGAATATAGTATTCATAGTATTTAATTAAAGGATATTTACTTTACTATTTATAGGGTATTGATGTTTATTATAGTTATGGCCTAAAATAGTTATATGCATAGATATTTTAGTATTTATTACCTTTTCTAGAGGATAGAGAACCCAAGACAAAGTGATAGAGTTTTGTTTGTGTAAGAGCATCCTATGTCTACCCACTAACCTAATCTAACTCGAATCGAATCAAAACTGTAAGTGGGAATTCCATTAATGACTTTACAACAAAACATGCCCCCGAGCAAACACAATCTAACATGTCAGTTTTATTGATCAACAGCAATCACTGTCTTTTTCGCCTAAATAAGAAGTTCTGGATGAATTGACCAATTCCCGATTCGAAATCGATAATCAGCATATGCCACATTAATAGTTACATTTATGTTTCGCTTCAACGAATATGATATTTTCGGGGCATTTCTAATACTATCCAAGCTGTTTTCCTATCTTGCAATTTGTATTTCCGAGTTTTTATGCCCGCCCCGTTATTGAATTACCAAGAAGCTTCTAGTTATGAAATCGGGGAGATAACCCTTGGGGATGCTTTTTTGTTACAATTTCGAATCCGCTATTACATGGTTTGCGCTATTTTTGTTTGTTTTTGATGTTGAAACGGTCTTTCTTTATCATGGCATGTTTCGATGTATTGGTGTATCGTATTTATCGAGCTTTTTTTTGTGCTATCCCCCAATTGTTGGTTCAGTTTATTGCTGCGAAAAGGAGCATTGAATGGTCTTCACTGAAAATCAGACAATCAAAAGAAAATGAAGGAAGATTACTTGAACAGGTATGAATTTGATTGAGTTTCCCTTTATTACAAAACAATTACCAATTCAATTCATTTCAAACTACATTGAATGATCTTTCGAATTGGTCAAGACGTTCCAGTTTTATGCCGCTTCTTAACGGTACCAGTTGTTGTTTCATTGAATTTGCTTCATTAATAGGCTTCGCGATTCGATTTGACGTTATGGATTGGTACCAAGATTCGAGTCCTAGACACCGACCTATTTTACGCCTGCACAGTAACAATGAATGCTCCTTCTTTAGTAAGATTACTATGAGCAAAAGCCTGACCAATGTCATTGCTATGGAGCTTGTCCTATTACAGGAGGGATGTTCATACTGATTCTTGAGTACTGTTCGTGGAGTCGATAAGCTAATTCTGTCGTGAGGTCCTATTTGCCGGGCTGCCCCCTAAACCATAGGCTGTTATGATGTATAACGACACTTCGTAAGAAATATCTCGAGAAATCTTTGAAGATAGAACCTGGTCTCCAACAGAAAATCGATGTTTACTACCAACACAAGTTTTGTGTTCGACGCAGTACTCATACTGAAATTATGATCAGGAATTGCTCTATCAATCACATCTACCTTCAGATATACCTTCTGAACATTTTTCACAATCCAAAGTTTCACCAGTATCTCTCCCCATGACTTAGTGAATCAGACAAGGGTAAGTTTCTTTTGTTCAGAATCAGAAAGAAGGTTCAATCTTTAAAAATTTCATTGTAAATTGAAATCCATCACATACACATGTGGGAGAGAGCAAGAAGCTGGCCAGCAGGATCTTTTTTCGATTGGTTTAGTCCAACCATATGAGTTATTTCAAGATCTTTGGCTTTGATTGCGGAGTAATGAAACTTACAAATTAAAGACCGAGATTGGGCTTCCTTGCTGTCTTTCATATGTATATGTTACAATTATTTCCGCCTCGTCCGTGTGCCTATGATGTACACCAGGCGTATTTTTAGCCAGTGTGGTATCATCTTACTAGATACAGTATGTATGCTAAAACCAAAGAGGTATGCATAAAATATTTGCCAAGGAATACTCCTAGAATCCCGTCTGTTTTTCTGATTTGGAGAAGTGCTGATTTCCAGAACGCGAATCTATGATATGTTGGAATCTCTTATGATAATCATCCACCACGCCGTAAACGTATTTTTTGATGCCGGAAACGTTGGATAGTTGGCCCCTACGTAAGGACTATATATTACCCCCAATTTTCGATGAAATACAAGATGCTCCTTAAATGATAATAAATATGTTTACTATACGACTAGTTCACGTTCCAGATTTTCTTTTCAAGTGACGGAATTTTTACGTTCCGTTCTAAGATGAACGAAAGAACCGACTTTAATTCGTATTATTGATAACCTAAAAAAACTCGATTGTAATCCCAAATTTGATGATCATATCCTTTCGTATGAGCATAACCATGGGATGAATCAAAAGAGTTCGGCACTAGTAACTTTGTACCGCTCACATACTTACTTATATGTAGATGGACCCCGGACCGTAAACGTAAGCACGAGTGTAAGAAATGGAATAATGTCAAAAATATGAAATGAAGAAATGAAAAGGGTTGGTTTATTTGTACTGTGTCCTGAAGTGCATTCTGTCTTCTTGCTACGTTTTACCGGTGGCCCTCCGACTTTAAGTTTTTTTTTTTACTTATTTATTTTTATTTGCATATAGATTACGACTTAATATCTTTTTGAATGAGCTAAAGCCCGTATGAAGAAACAAGCAAGAAAAAAGAACGGTAGCATAATCTCACTTTGTTCTTTTACCATACCCTCCAACATATATTTTTTTACCAATCCCCCCCAAAGTAGGTATATATATATATATACCTCTAGATGAGAATATGTAAACATCTAGAGAGTAACTACGTATCATGCTCTAGCGCTATTAACCCCCGATCTATCTCGATTAATTTGTATGATATCGTATCCGATACTATTTACGTGTCAGGAACCAATTTGCACTGTTGACACGATTTTTCAGTCCCTCTGCTCTACCACATGAGCGAGCCCGACCATGTCCCGTGCACATCCTAGTGGAGTACTTGTGTCTATGTTAATTAAAGGGACTAAAAAAAAGTATAAAAATTTGACACGTAAGTGTAGGATAGATGATTGGGACTGTAATGATTCAATACTAGAGAGTCTTTGCCCATATATGGTTCATTTGTACAGTTTCTATCCAAATTGGATAATATCCAAGGATTTTAGTTCGATCCGTTTGTGACGAGTAGAGTGAATGAGAAAGATATTGAATTTTTGTTTTGAACTGAACCACTAGATGAAAAAAAAGAAGAGGATAAATACTTAGGAAGTAAAATAGGCTTTATTGGGATGAGTGACTTGAACCTCACGATTTTAAAGTCTAGACGGAATTTTCCTCTTACATAAGTTTCATTTTTGTCGGTATTGACAGTAGAATGGACTTCTCTCTTTATGCTCGTCCGATAATCAGTTTTTTCAAACGATATCACACTCTGGAAATGAATGATTCAGAATTGAATATTCGATTCTTCTTCCCTTCACTTCCATGAAATTGATTCCATATAAAGTCTGTTTTTCATATTTATTTTTCATATTATAATTTAAATATACTTAATATAATAGATTCGGTAGGATTAATCGTTTGACTATGGCAGTATGGTATCTACGTATTAGGAGATAGTAGACCATCTTTTTCTTTATTTTGATGACAGGATTCCAGCTACCACAAAGCGTAGTCCAAACACTCCCCCCCCCCCCATTTTCGTAGAACAGCTTCCATTGAGTCTCTGCACCTCTCCTTTTACATTCTAGTTTTAATAAGCGGCCTTTGTTTTTCTTCTCAAAATAGATTTGGCTCAGGATTGCCCATTTTTAATTCAGGGTTTCTCTGAATTTGGACAGTTACCACTTGCAGGTTTCCATACGAAGGCTCATCTCAGTCCGTGCGTCTAACCGTTTCTCCTATCCCGTTGATACAAGATCTATTGAATTTCCAACTAGCTTTTCATTTATTTTTGTTTGTTTGACCGTTTGAATTCGTTCGAAATGATTTCTATATGAAAATGTAGCTGCTGTTTGTTTTTTTGGCTTCCGCCATCCGTTCAGTTATAATTGAAATGAACCGTTTCAATCAGAATGATTCTACATTGATGTATCCGCAATTCATATGGATAGATCTATCCACAATATATTTTTCTCCCTCCCTTTCATTTTTAAGTGCATTTGTAATAGTGGGAACGGTCGATTCAGTCTTCTTTTTTTTGTCCTATCGTCCTCCTTTTCGAATCAAACCAGATGAATGTCTCATTTTCATTTAGAATTGTATCTTTATCCTTCTCTTTTTGTTTTATCTTAGACGCGATTCGCTATAAGCTATAATTAAACATAATATAATTAACTTCATATAATATGATATGATTTCCTATAATACGATTTCCTATAATTTTCTATAACTCCTTTAAAAAATACTTAGTTTTAAAGATATTAGATTTTTTCTAATCAACATTTCCAATTAACAATTTTATAATTCCAGTCTATTATAATTAATATAAAGTAATTCTAATATAAATTAAAATAATAAATAAATTATAATATAAATTCCTCAATACATCATGTTGTATATTATATTAGATCTAGTTAGAATAGCGAAGAATAGTCAGAATTCTTATTATAGTTAGTTATAGTATATAGTTTAGTTTAAGTATTATTTTGGATAGTATATAGTTTAGAAAGTATACTATATTATATAGCTATATAGTCTGTCTAGCGGTAATAGGTTTATATTTTCTAGTTCATAGTTAATAATATTAAACGAATAGCTAATAGATAAGACAGCTAAAGCTAAATCCGTAGTGTCCGCAATTTCTATATACTATTTCTGTTATGTTATGTGATCCCGCTTAGCTCAGAGTTAGAGCATCGCATTTGTGCGATTGGTCATCGTTCGACTCCGTAGCCGGCTGGTTTGTGGTGTCTCTAGCGATTGTGTTCCTGTGATTGGAGAATCTCTCCTCCTCCTTTTCCCTAGGTTAGTCGTTGGTACTTTCAAGCCAGACCAAAAATTTGGTAGACAATTTATATCTCTCTCGTACCGACAAATCATAAACCGGAGCTGCAACTTCCTATATATAACAAAAAAATCCGATATTGAATACAATTTCCGTGTTTAGGTCTGAGGGCTGTGTAGTATTTCGGTATAGGGTGTGGTGTGCTGGTTGCTTTGGTTATCCCTTAGTTCTCTTAATTTTAGTTCAGTTTTCATTTTTTATTCTGAAAAAAAGGAAATTTCAATAAAATCCATAATAAAAAAGGAGTCGTTTATTCTCGGTTACCGAGGAACCTCGTTTCAAAAAATACGCCGTCTGGGGCTTTACCAGGACTAACTAGTAAAAGACCGGATCCGGAAGTGATCTTTAAAACCAATTGCGTTTCTGGGAAAAGATCGCAGTATCGTATCGTCCCTAGAAGAAAAAAACAGAAATTGCGTTTTCATTATGGTCTGCATAGCGACAATTACTTAGATATGTGCATATCGCTGGAAAAGCAAAGGGTCAACAGGTCAGGTTTTACTACAATACTTAGATTGCGTTTGATATACTCCTTTTCCGTTGGGTATGGCTTCGGGACATCCTGGGTAGCCGGCATTAGTTAACCAGACCTATTTTAGTTAATGGTCGTATAGTGGATTATACACGTTATCGTTGTAAACCCAAGATATATACGACGCAGGATAACAAGATCGAAAGCTCTATTCAAATTATATTGCTGTATCCCCCCCCGAGATTTGCCAAAACATTTTGACTTTTGACTCATTCCATATACAGGAGTAGTAAATCAAATAAGATAGTAAATGGATGATTTTGCAAATAATGAGTTGTCCGTCCTGAATATTATTCCCGTCAGACTTTAACCTAACGAAAATAACCAAAGAAGTTTCAGAGAGTTGTCTCTTTTCGCCGAATAAAATAAATCTTCTACATGGCTGATCCGCATTGTTTCTCATTCACTATCAAATGGGATCAGCGTAATATTTTTGTGCTCTTTCTTTTTCCGAGATTTTGATTTACTTACCACAGTAATGTCATTAGGAATAGAGAATTTCTAAATCAAAAAGGTCAGTCCGCTGTTGGGAATGATGGTATCAATTGTTATTTGATTGATATATTGTGTTCAGTAACGTTTTGTGACATTAAGAGAAACGGAAAGGAGGGATCGCACCTGCGGTAAACAAAAGCCTACTAGCATTTGCCAAGGCTCGCCTTGAACCACTCGGACTCGGCCATCTTTCCTACATAATCTTATTATGGACAGAAACCTATTGATAGCGAGTCATTCATATATTCCAGTAGGTACCACTGATGAATGTTTTCATAGGAATAATTCCTTTCAATAAAATTTCTATTTTCTCACACACTTCTCTCATCAGCTACCCCATAGTCTATACAATTTAGAATCGTCCCCCGGGATTTGTCTATTGGCAATTGTATGGCATTGGCTATCCAGTTATGCAAACAAAACAAAATGGATGCTTACCTTACTCTACTCTATTTTTTTTTACTGCTTATTTCATTCTTTTTCCTCTTTGGATTATAACCAAATCAAACTTCTCGAGTTATCAGAATCCACAATAAAATAAAGTCCTTTGTTATTCAACTTAAGATGAAAATAGTAATAGTTCCGTTCATTGGTAATATAACGAAATTGAATGAAATCCGTCCATATTTCCTATCTCTCCTTGTCCCCATCCAAACAAAAAGGACATTTGGACCAAAAGTACACATCTTTTTTTAGAATAGTCTGTTTTATTTATTTCGTACTGTCTTTCCTTTAGTTGGCGAGATCATTTAACCCCCCTCGGGGTATGTAAAAGAATTAGAGAATGAGAATGGATTGTGAATTATGCCTAGATCTCGGATAAATGCAAATTTTTATTGATAATACCTCTCAATTGACCAATATCGTGAGTTACAAATAGATCCGACAACTTCCTGGAGAAAAAAAGCATTTACCTATTACAGAGATGGTGCGATTTAATTCTTTTTCTTGGTTTTTTTTTTTTAGTCGGTAGTCCGTCCTGCAGTATTCGAGAAATAAAAGGGACGTTCGGGATGAAAGAACCAAATTTTTGAAAATAAAAAAAAAAAAAACTTCCCCAACGCTTGTGAAGGTGAATGTTGGAATAGAACAATTTCCCACACCTTCTTCGTGTATCCTCGATGGATGCAGCCTCAGATGCTTCAATTGTCGCTTTTTAGTATTGAGCTAAGGTTTACACCTATAGGTTCCGTATTGCGGGGGCATCCTCCCCACGAGTACAATAGGCGCATGGGGAAGAGACACTACACCCTAGGAATCAACACACAAAAACTTTGTTGAAATTACCCTTTTCCTTATCGGTATCGGGCGAACAGAAGGGTTGGGACAACACACATCCACTCGTTCGTACTTTGGACCCTATAACATCAAGGCGTTGACGGACTAATTCCTGGAATAGGGGCTTGTGAGGACAAATAAATTGCTGGAGTTACCATTCCAGCTAGCACTAATCGATTGGTGGAAGAAAAAAACTCTTGCGGGAAGCTGCTAGAATTTCTTGTAAAAATACCAGCCTCCTGTTCATTTCCATAATGGAATAGTGAAATTTTAATCCTGGATTATTTCCTTTAGTCTATGCCAGAAGGGAGGAGCCGTCATGAAATAAAATGCTCACGGTAAAAAAACAAAACCCCGGTTCTGACACGGAGATTTTTGAATAGAATGAACGCGGTACGATGTTGGCTCATCCTAGGAAGTATGCGGAATCTTTACAGAATTATTATGACTACGCGACAGAAATAGTGATCCCGTATGATCTGAAGTTATATACTCTAGACATAGGCCTTATACACCAAGCAACGAGAGCATACAAAGGGCTTTGTTAATATTATTTCCGGCCCTAGAACGAACCCCTCCTACCACAATCTTTAATATAGGGGCCGTGATCTGTCCACGTACGTTGCGACTACTCCACTATAGAAAGAATGCAAAAAAGATCCATCGACTAGTAAAGACTAGAAAAAATGGCTTTCTACTATGCATATCGGCTAAGCAAACGATTGTTTAATCAGCTGTACAAATAAAAGAGATTCACGAGAACCAAAATAGGAAGACATAAGCTACAGCCTATATACTATACTCTATTTATAAAGGATTGAATGATAGAGAAAGCACCGTCACGATCAAAACAAACTATTGTGTCGCTATAGTTAAAGAACCTGCTTTGCTTACTTATGCCATAATCCGGATAAAAGTTAGGAATCACTTATGTAATAGGTCGATCCCCTAAAGTATTGAGCGCGGTGTAGCATCATATCCCAAAGATAGTAAGTTCTTTTTCTATCTATGGAGGCAAGCTTTTTCACAGATCTATATCTATATAAATTTCTATATAAACCGAGATAGTTACCTTTCATAAATTCAACCTATATAAACCGATCTATAGGATATAGGGGCATCTAAATGCTTCATTCTTCTGAGGTGTGAGAAAAGACAAAACTTTTTATTATCAAAAAATTATAGTTTTCAACTTATGGAATTTAACTTCTTCTGCTAACCAACAAAAATGTGAAAAAAGGGATAACCTTTATGACAAATCTAATTCCAGTAGCATAGGGTAGATTAAGATGGGTCGCAAGTAAAAAGAATCGATTGCCGCGCCGTATGAGGTAGGAAACTCCTCAAGTACGGTTTTCTAATGGAAGGTAACCACCTTTCCGACTCGGGAGAACAGGCCATTCTACATGTTGATTCTGAAATTGCGGAGCTTGGGTCGATCAAGCTGCTGAGTAATTGGAAACAAGCTATAGCGCTTAGTCCAGGTATATATTGCAGCACATAATTGGTTGAAGATACGAGGCGGTTTCGAATAAAACCCTCTCTTTTTTAATTCGTAAATTAGTTGTTGGATCCATCACTCAAATAAATAGATTCGTTCCCATGAAAATATCCCATCAGATTGTGATTATATCCCTTCCTTCTAAATCATTGTATGTTAATCTCGTAGGGATAAATGATCAATACACTTAGAGAATACAATAATAAAGCTATAAAAGTACCTTTCGAATGACTAAATACAGATAGATATAGAATGATCTTATAATTCTAATGCATGGTCTTGTGATTTAATTTAGAGTAAGTACTACGATTTCCCTTGGATTGATTCATATGGTTATTTATACATTCAGATATAAGTACAACTAGTTTGCACAAAAAATAGTTTTTTCGTCATGCTGGAGACTTTCCAAGAGAGAAGGGGTCCGTTGGCACCTAATCGTTTATGTCATAAGAGTCCGAAACCTTGGCCTCGGATTGGACTTCATATATATAATTTGGCTCGAGGTGATAACTCATAATTGCACTATTGAATAACTAAATAAATAATGTGGAATAGAAGAAAGGGACTAATCATACCATAAATAAAATATCTATCTTTTCCGAGGTTCACTAAAAACTGTTGGCGGTCTCTTTGTTATGTGTGTCCCGGAAAGAGGAGACTTACTGTTATTCGTTCGCCGAACCAGAAGTGAAAATTGTTGTAGATAGGGAGCCCATAAAAACGCGAGTCTTTCCGGGAAGGGCCAGACCCGCCATTTCCAGACCTAGCTACGGGCCCTGCTACTACCTTGATCTGGAAAAACCTACATGCTGCTCAACGATTTCGATAGTCATACCAGTGATTTGGAGGAGATCTCTCTCTTAAACGTCTTAGTGCTCATTTTTGGTCACCTCTCCATATCTTTTCTTTTGCTGAGTGGCATGTACTTCCATGGCGCCCGTTTTTGTCCAATTATGAAGCATGGCTAAGTGATCCTACTCACATTGCACCCAGTGCCCAGGATTTTTGCGCCATAGTAGGTCAAGAAATATGTGATGGTGATGTGGGTGGAGGGTTTCCGAGGAATCAATACCTCCGGCTTTTCAGATTTGGCGAGCATCTGGAATAACTATGAATTACAACTCGATTGACGCCATTGGCGCTTGGTCTTTGCATCGTTAATGCCCTTTTTGCTGGTGGTTCCCCTTACCAAAGCCGCCCCCAAATGGGCTGGTCCAGATGTAGAATCTAGTAATCACCACTAGCGGTTACTAGGACTTTGGGGTCGCGTTCTTGGCGCACACCCAATCCATTATCTTTACCGATAACCAATTCTCGACTCTGGAGTTGATCCTAAAGAGATACCACTATTCTCATGAATTGAATCTTGCATCGGGACGCTTTTGGCTCACTGTATCCCATTTTTGGGCCGAGGGGAGCACCCCCTTTTTCCCTTGACTTGTCAAAATACTGCGGATTTCTTACTTGTTCGTGGAGGAATTGGACCCATACAGGTGGTCTTGCTGAATGACCGAATTGCATGTCATTAAACGTGCGACTATCTCCACTATAGAAAGAAGAAAAAAGATCCCCATCGACCTAGTCGACTAGAACAAATAGGCTTTTCTACATATGCATGC
>PYDT01001353.1:0-16987 GCA_004837865.1 Musa balbisiana
TTGCTGAAACCATACCACATAGTTCCTCACAACGAAAGCTGCAAAACAAAACAGCAGCTGATACTACTGAAAGTACAAGTTTAATATGCCCATACGTACTCCTTTTATAGACGTTGAGGCGACGGACACTAAGAAGGGAATAAGCCTGCTAATATGCCCAATGGTACCCGCCTGCAATATGATGGAGGCTATTCTCCGGGAACACAAGATCAAGCCTCCGCGCCCCACGCTGGACTTACAGGTGTACTTTTCCAGTTAGTCCATAAGGATCGGACCCCCATATTCCCGGACATACAACCTGTTACATGATGCGCCAAAGCCAAAGCAACCACGCCTAGAGAAATAAATATTCCCAAAGATCGTAGGCAAATCCAAAGATGTTTTTGCCCGTACCTCATCACAGAATATTTCTAGGTCCCCCATACCCCAATGCCAATAGCGCCAAGAGCACAACCAGAAACACAAAAAAAAAAATATGTGCCCCTGCCACACCTTCATAACTCCAAATACCGGGATTCGTTTGCAGTTCCTCCTGAAAAAAATATCCAACCACCCCACGAATTGGTTATTCCTAAACGAGTCATGAAGGTATAACGAACCCCATACCTTTCTCCACTTGGATCCAGAGCGGGTTCAGAGGGATCAACCCGCTAATTCGTATAAAGCCATCGACCGGCCCAACCAGCAACTATGGCTGTATGCATTATATACAGAAAGCAATCGACCGGGGATCATTCATACGACAGTAATGAACACGATACCAAGGCAAACCATGGAATACCCCTTTATCAAGACAAATAGACACTATGTCACTTATTTTATCGCATATGGAAAAGACATACTATGTATCTAACCTTTCAGTAATTCCGTATGAAAGGGTTAATTTTTATTCGTTCCCATTGAACTAATTGCAACAATTCTGTTCGTAAGAACAAATAGAAGCATATCTATTCTATACCGATAAGTACCAATACGCACTGTAGGGAGGCTTAGTTCTACTTTAGGAAACGAATGCGTTAGATACTTGTTTATTACTCCACGATTGATCCGTTAGTTAAATTTTTCTTATTCTTCTGTCTTACTCTTCAAATAACCTTCAATGAGGTATAAAATCTATGTATCAAATACAATACACAGAAAAAGGGATGAAGACGATAAGCCATGTTTGTTTCCACATTACAGTGAGTATAGTACTCACTTTTTCTTTAATTTAAGCCCTTTGTTGTTCCAAAGTACCTTTTCGGAGTCCTGAGAGGAAGATGCATGGGGGTTACTTATAGTCGACTTGTCCAGACTATTGGGTATATGGAATTTTACCCGTTTCTCTCCCTCGAGCGAATCTCCTCTTTTCGCCTAAGAAATTGTATTGAGTGAAACCACACTCATTCGGATCGGAAGTGCTTAGATCAATTTATTTCTTGAGGATCAATTAATGGATAATTTTGTTACTTGGAAAAATAAAAATAAAATCAGTAATAACGTATCCGGCTCCTCCGAAAATACCAAATTGGGTAATCTGTAAGGTACATTACCGACTTGTATCATAAACGATTCTTATCCTTATTATGAGTTATTTCAAACTGTCCAACCAATAACCACGGCAATTATGCTGAGTACATCGATGATTGGGGAAAGGCATGAAACGAATTGAAAAAAAAAGTCGTTAACAAAAAAATGGTACTATACCATTGGGCCCTATATGTGCAAATGGAATTCGGACAGATCTTTGTCCCGTAGTAGAACATGACCTAAAGAATTGACAGGCCCATTCAGAAACAAATAAATTACCATCGTATTTTGAATTCGATAGAAACATACATCAATGAGAGGATTTGTTCCATTTCAATTTCAATAAGTCAGTAAAGTTCTTTTTTTATAGGTAGGAAGCAAAACTCTCTCATGTCTTTTAAAAAATGGAATCTTTTTAGAAAAACAAAAACCTAGTACGAAAAAAAAAAATAGAACTGGAATCGCACATTGATTCTTTTTTTCGCCATTTTTTTTGGAACCGTATTGCATCCAAAGGTGCACGACAGTGCCTAAATGTACCATTATTGTCCTAATCAACGACTTCATCGGAAAGATATACTTTTTTTTAGGTCAAGAGGTTAATAGCGAGATCTCAAATCAAATTGTTGTCTCATGTATATCTCAGTATAAGAAGCTAAACTAGGGATCTTTGTTGGTTTATAAACTCTCCCGCGATTGGGTAGTATCGAATAGCTATTTATGATACTATCAATTTGTGCCACCCGAGGGCATACAATCTGCTGGGTTATCCGCTTCTATGGGATCTTTCATTCCGATCGGCGTGAATTCCAAAACTCCTCGCATTCCCTCACGCTTGCGCCAATGAGTTTTTATTTGAAACAAAAAAACGAAGACTATGCCTTCGCCATATTGAATATGAATATAAGTAATAATAGCATGGCACGTCGAGTCGATATTAACAAACCCTTATTGTTTTTGCATAACATGAGATTTTGGTGATCGAGATAGTAGTATGAACAAAGGTTTATTTCCGATTGTTGATTTATTGTGTCGGGACATTTCAGACGGCCCCAAACCATTTTTTTCTTCCACCACCAGAAGTTTCTTTCTGATCTTTTTTAGGAAGAGTACGAAAATGAAAAAACAAAAGAAAATTAATAAGAGAAAGAAGATCAGTTTTTCCTTATTTGAGCGTACAGACAGGCACTTTTGGGATTGCAAATCACAAACAGATAAATATATAAAGCACAGAACCATCATAGTATTTTTGACTCCTACGAAAGAGGTGGTAAATGGATCATTCAACGATCTGAATCAGATGGATTCTCTTTCTTTCTTAATAGAATAGAAGCTAAGAAAAAAGTAAAGTCCATTGCGGAAGCCGTATGTCAACCGCACATGAAGAGCCTGTACGGTTGTCAATTTCTCTGTTATTTTGTTTTATCCCTTACATTAGCCCCTCCGGTCGATATAGAGGACGCGTTCATGATGTATAAATATCAATATAATTATGTCATGATTCATCAACCATCTAGTTCTTTTTATAATACGACAGGGGAATTTGTCCTGTAAATGGAAGAACACTGAAACTTCGTGAAACCCCACACAGGGTTATTTGGTACACAGAACGGCAAGCCTTTATGGTTGTATCCGACGACATGGAAAGGGATGTTTTTATTTCAGCAACAAAGCCCAAGCTTCATGGCATTGTATCTCGTACGGCGGTCGAAATGAAAATACCGGGAATTTCGTGTAAATCCATAAAATTCAAACCATAATTCGAATTGTCTTGTGATTGGTAATTGAATAGAAACAATTCATATCATCAATCCCAGCATCATGTTAAGAGTCGGGGGGGGGATCTAACCAACCCATTCCATTCTAATTCCTATATAGACATATAGTATATAGGAATTACACATCCAACGATTAAACACTTATTAGGAAACGCAAGACAGCCAATAAGAAATTTTACTAAATCTCCCGCTCTTAGAGGATGTCCTCATCGTCGATGAACATGTACTAGGGGGTAATGTTCGAACTCTTCAGATACATAGTTCGACAAAGAACAAATTTGTCCAGTGTCAATGACCGGTACCAATGAATAGGGTAAATGGAAAAGATCTTCATATACCTAGATTGTGTATGTAATTTATTGTTTCCGTGGTTGCAATTCCAATCACCTAGATTGAGGCTGAAAAGCATTCCCTTGGTAGCCAAATAGGTTATCCATTAAGCGGAGGAATAGGTATTAGAAGAAGCAAAAGATTATGCTCCTATTTTTAAAAGAGCGACTAAGAGGTTCACTACCTAGCGCCAACAGTTTCCTAATTAAAGTGCCGTCACTGTATAGATCACTCGTATTGTGAAAAGAGCTATTACTCTATAATGATGTAGCCAAAGAGTGGTGAACTATACCACGTGTCCCAATACCATTTGTTTAAATGAAGAAGAGGCTCCGGGTATAGAGAGTACCTCACCTTTAAGAAGTACCGAGAAACGTATGGAACCACGATTTTTTTGTAAGTACAGTAGAATTCTTCTTGCCAAGGTAAATGCCTGGACGAATAAAAAGTGTGGTCAGGACGGTTATGTCAAACGCAATTTGGAAGTTATAGTGTCTATATCGGAATAATCCGTTTTGTTATAATCGACCTGTGAGAGGGGAAAAGGATGACTGAAAACGCATCGAAATCACTTAGTTCTTCCTTAATGTTTAATTTGCTTCCATGACCGAGTTAGACGGGGATATAATCGCGGAGACGTCGACCAAAACTGCGTTTATTTGCATCAACCTCTAAGACTCGTAAGACTTACTCGAAACGTACTCAACAGAAATTAAGCTTTTGCTTCCTCTCATCGAGATAGAGTCGTCCAAAAGAGGATTTTCGTCGTTGGGTCCTCGGGATAAATGCGTAACCTGTGAGAATAAGGTATTGTATATTTTAGTTAATACCAATCTGTACAAAGCAATTGCTTCTATCGTAAATACCTGCACAAATACTCTATCAAATACGAATTGTCTTTAAAGATTTCCAACAGATCTCAAATCAAGTAATTTCTAAGTTAATTAAAGTAGATTCTCCAGTAATATACGGAGTACAGAGGAGTAACAGGAATTCCCCGGAGAAGCGGAACTCCGGAAAATAGAAGAAAAATCAATTAGATAGTAATAGAATGAACGACTATGTTTCAATAACAAATTTCTTCCCTTTTTTTTTCTTAAACACCAGGAACCCACTCTAGATCTAGGCCTTTCGAACAAAACATCATCTGAGCTTGAGTACAATGTAGTGTTGTCCATTGAAGAGTATGTCTCTTTATTTTTGTTCTAGGACCAGTATTCTGGGGATCGACTCGCTCTCTCAAATTGTTTCTCTGTTTAAGAAAAGTAACAAATATAAATACGTGGCTTGCTTTATACAATCGTAATTATCCGTTGTTGTTTCAAGTCATCTATTCACCCTCCTAGATAATATTTTTCCTTTTCACTAATAAATCGACTAATTAACTCATTTCTATAATGATTTCGCTCCCCGTCCAATTGGGGCAAGCGCCTACGAAAGTCGCTTGGATTTACGAAAAGATTGCTTATTTACCTGGTTTAGCCTTATTTCTAAAATTATATTTCTTTAGTCACTTCCGTTCAATCCGCCCAAATAGCTTTGATTTGTATACATTTATGTATATATATATGGGTTAAATATATTTTCAGTTCTTCTCTCCTTGGGAGAGCGCACCGCGTCGTTCGATCTATTCTTTATTTCGCCATGAATCGTATGCTTTTTACAATGCGACAAATTTTCCTTCATTCTAATCGACCAGGCTATTGTGTCATTCGTTTTGAGTAATATATCTAGAAATACCTGGCGATTCTTTATTGGCATCAGTTCGGGCCCACCTGGTACTTTCCAAATAACTATGACTCTGACATCTTTACCCTTGGCCATGAACTCCTTTTGAATTTGGATCGGCTTCAACTCTTCTATTTTCGATCCGAGCTGAAGAAAAGAAAAAGCCCAAAAAAAATCGATAGAAGTTACTAACTAGAAATGGAATTTCTAAATTTCGTTGGCAATTACATTCATTATAGAATGATCAGTAATAGATAATTAATATTATATTACTGTAGTAACCTTTTAATATGAATAATAAATTAATATGATATCAGTAATAATTTCATGGAGGCTAATTAAATAATACAATTTCTTTCTAAGCTCAAGTTCCTATCCAAGCTCAATATTTTATAATATTTATTTTATTTATTATGTTTAAGTTCAATATCTTCTTTCTATGATGATTTCGGGAACTCGCCGTAGACTGATCCACAATTTTCATTTCTGTTCTCCCAAAATTCGTCTTCGATCTACCACATTTTTGGGGCTGGGGAGGTTCATACCTTTTTTCTTTTCCTTCCTATCCTAAAGAACTGAAAAATAGGGGCGAAGTAGAAATTTTAGTCACGTGGCCTTGATATCTCTATTTTTCTTTCATTTACCTTCGCAATCAATCATACAGAATTAAAAAAAGGGGAATGACAAGCATCCGAAATAACCGATTATTTCTATCAATAGCCTGCTAACAGACCAAACCAGAGAGTACTACACAGGTGCCACGAGAGATATGTTTTATATCTCGCATTGAACTCCTCCTTCTATTATCGAGTTGAAACATATATGTTCAGATGCTGTTTTCAAGATCATTTGTATTTTTTGACACAGAATTCCTAACTAAACAGATTCTAACTACAATATCGTACAATGAACTAGATTTTTTTCTTTTTTTGTAAAAGAAAAAAAATCTAATCCCTTGTTCCTGGCTTACTGAATAAATAGTAACGTTTTTATACTTAGGGTTCAGATGATTATTCCTTTCTTGATGAACAAAAAACCCAAAGAAGATGACACGAAATTGTATTAGCTAGGAGAAAATGCGATATGGAAAACAGGACAGGTATGTGTGTCACAATAACTTTACAACAATTTTGAAACGATGTATCGCAGCTTGGTACGCGTTTGTTTTGGTGTATCAAAATGTGCACGGGGTCAACTCCCGGTCATCCCTACCTATTACTCTCCCATGGGCATACGGGGATTCATTGAGATCGATTAAAATTGACATACTCTTCGGGTCTTGCTACGAATAATGTATGCAAGACGTATTTGGGGTAGAAAAATTACTTTTCTTTACAGACATTCGTACCCTGTCATAAGGGATAAAAAGCGCTCTTAGTTCCCAGGTTCGTAGAACGCCGGTTCCAAAACCCGTGTCGTAGGTTCAAATCCTAAGAGCGGAGTCGTTTTAGTTGATGTCGAATCACAATAAAATAATTTAACAAACAAAAGTGGATTGGACTTGAAAACTTGAATTGACCTCCTTCCTGCAGGATGTCAATCAAAAAAAGAGAGAATATTACTCAATCAAAGGTCCCACTGATCACCACTTCGATATTGTAAATCTTCGGTTAACGATATCCTTCTAACGTAATAGTAATTAAGACCTAAGACGATTCCAAATAGAAAATTCTCATTTCGGTTTGTTTTAAGGGATAAAAAAAGGTAAGATCTATCCCTAAATATTGAATCTAATTATCCGTGAATCTCACTGACCAAGATTGGCAATTGATGTGAGAAAGAAACCTAGAATCCCCGAATCTCAGAGAAATATTCGTTTTAAATCATTTTTCATTCAATTCATTTCAACTAAGTCGATCTTGTTCAAACCATGAATAGAGCTGGGGATAGTTAAGCAGCCAGTAGAAAACCGAAATAACTATTATATAAGCTGAAAGAGTAAATTAGATATCTTCTTTTGCTACATATGTTTATAAACCCGACCTAAGTTTCCATTTTTACAAATCCTACGCAGCACAAATCAATTGACAGAATAGTTCGTTCCAAGTTGAATTCTGGATCCATCTCATTATAAAGATAAGACTAACTAGAGTGACATAGGTAGAAAAATTCATTCATCTCTGGACCTTGACCGATCCAGATGCGGAATCCAACAGATTCATTTGTGGCATTGTTAGTTTGAATAAGTAATAGTACAAAGTAGTAAAATAGAAAGTATAGTAAAAGGAATAGACTAAGACTGTGGCCGTGTAACGTCATTCAAACTTAAATTACGTATAGACTTATACTTAAATATTAATTAAATTAATAAATTAAATATAAATCAAATATAAGTCATTTTTAAGTAATTGTGGAATAAAGAATTGTATTTTGAAAATTCCATTTTAAAATCATTCCTTTCTATTTCATAGATCTAATCTTTTGGACGAAGGCCTGTACTATTTACCTTTTATTTATTTAACTCATGGACTCAGTAAACAGTAATAGGTTTCTTAATTGCCCATACATCATATTCGAATGAAAAGAAAAAGTTGTCCCACGATCTTCGAAAAAAAAAACCTTTACTTTATTTTTAATTTTTATATTTTTATTCTTTTTTTCATGTCAACTCGATTCGAAAAGACGAAACAACTCCATTATTCCTTTTAGATTCTATATTTCTTCTTTCCAATCATGGAGTGTCCACACCTTCTCTTTTGGTTCAAGAAGACCGTTGTTTTGATCTAATACACCGTGCATCACGAATATGATGTTCCAACTGGGTTTCTGTTTCTTTCACTAATATAGTTATATTCTTTTCTTTCACTAATATTAGATACTATTTTATTTTTTAGTACAGTATATTTATTGTATTATAGACTACCAACCAATTCCTTAATAAACGATTGAACAAAAAAACTTTGTAAACCCCAAAAATGGTGTATTATAGATTTCGCATACATATAATGCATTGGTGTGAGATATACTAGGTTCCATAAGTGAATATTCGGAATATGCTTTCAAATAAATTTTAGAAACCATCGATTCACGCTTTTCCAAGATCTTACTTTTATTACGAATCCCATAATGCAATCTTATAAGGAATTTGAGTAATTTTCTATTGATCTATTGAATAACTAGAGTTTATGCATAGACAGGACAAAAAAAGAGAAAAGAATTATTAGCAGTCGGTACCGATCGAGACTGCGTTGCTGTGCAGAGGAAGGCGGAGCTATACTGAGTGGTATACTTGAAATAAACCTTGGTACAAAATTGACGATCTTCCACAAAGATGCAATATCAGTAGTTTTCCATTACTGATCCCTCTTTCAAGGAATCGATTCCCTTTTTGAATGTTGACAAAATTTGTGGAGCTCGAATGGCTGCGGAAGGCACGGGAGAGAACGTTCTTGTGCGGATATTATTACAGTTATTCGCGAATCACTGGGTCTATAGGCATTATATACCTCCCTAGTCATTGCGGCGTTGGTATTCGTCCAGTACGGGTTTTAGCTTAACGACGGTTTGGAAGTCCTGGCCAAACGCGGTTATTTCCAGAGAGCCGACAAGGTATTCCATTGATAACGCCCGTTTGGATTCTTTGACAAACTTGATGAATTAGGAATCCTTTTAGGAGGCCCCCAATGACATAGAGCGAACATATAAAATTTTTACAGTGCGAATGGTTGGTGTTCACGGACTAGCTGTACCTACGTTTATTTTTTGAGGTCAAATCCGCAATGCAGTTAATACAAGATAAACTAATTTTAATTATAGAGCATGACACAATCAAACCCGAATGAACAACATGTTGAAATGATCGTCCCCCCCCTACCAGTCTATACTGGGTTATTACTAATTTTTGTATTGCTGTTTTATTTCCAATTATTTCTTCAATGAAAGATAAGAACGCGAAATAGTAGGAATTCTCTATCAATTCGGAAAGATACATCATCATCATTATCCATGACTGTTTTTTTTCTAGAATGACCATTGAGAAAATGTGGAGGAAGTAGGGGGAAGACAGGCGATTTCCTAATGGAAGGATTCCTATTGGCTGAGTGGTACTGTACAAAGGTATTCTGTGACGGGTTAAGTAGGTGTTTCTTTTACGGTCATATTCTGGGTTGGGTTCCTCTCTATAGTAATGGATAAACGGAGTAGCATGAAGAGTAAAAAAGAACTCAACGGGACACTTATCGCTCTAATAGACAAAGGAGGGTAAGGTCCCGTGGGTCTTTTCTTCTCTTATAGGAAGTAGTGAGTAGGGAGCTTTGTCTATTACATATAAATACAAATTGGCCAGTCACCATTAATAAAATTTATCTTGTAGAAATGAAATGACAAAACGGACTCCTTGCTCTGATGTTTAAACACTATATTCTTTGTTCTTATAATGTTTTTGAAGAATTGAATCTATTGATTGTTCATTAGTCTCTTGTTCTTCCTTTCCTCCATAATAATTAAATCTTATAAGAAACAAGGAAAAGAGTATCAATGGATTTTCTGAAGAATACAATATTATATAGTTTCTACGCAGGAACTCCTGCAAATCATTTCTATACAACTATATCATTTTTTCTATAATAAACTACTCATAGAACTTCCCTCTAAAAACCTATAGATAGAATTTGTTTGAAATGTTCTCTTGATAATTTCTCTAAGTTTAAAAGTTTAAAGTTAATTGAAGATAGTTCTATTTGCTCAATCAATTATTTCCCCTAATCCTTTCTCTCTTTTTGTTTGTCCACAACTTCCTATGAATCTAACCAAAAGAGTTGTCTGGGCAACCCGGAAAAGAAGGAATGGTACTGCGTTGACGAACAGGAGAAAAAATAATTTATTATTTCGATATAAGACGACAACAATAAAAGAGGATTTTTCCGCCCTGTTTCTTGTGTCGAATAGAGACTCCGAGACTAGTAACCCTCCTAGAAAGGATTTCTTTCTCATTTTTTCCCATCCTTCTCTGTATTCTCTTTCCTTGTAATGTCGTATTGTCTATTACAATGGATCAAGTAATGATTCCCACCTCCCGCAAAAACGAAAAAAAAGAGTATAAACAGAGCAACCAAAAAGGTTTACGTTTTTTTATCATAACATACTTTATGGATCAAAAAATTCGGCGCTTTTTACAACTTGATGTTAAGGAATCTCTGCACCTAGAAATTCATTGCGGACAATTGAACCTTTCAAACTGTTCTTTTTAAGAACCAAAAACTTGTGCCAAAATAACAGATGCCAAGAAAGAACAAACGACCTTGACCCCGAATGGGTCTTGAAGCACTATTTTGCTGCATCTCCTACCAAATGCCTCCCACATTTGGATTGCGTGTTAATGGTTGCAATCAAGCTTGATGGATTCACTCCTCGTAACAAGAATTTCTGGTCCTGGGGAGCATATCAACCAACTTGATTGTCCTCCGATGCATCAACTATGGTTATGTCATATCCCCCTTTTTCTTTAACGTCTATTCTGCTTACTATACCTCGCTGATGTAGCTTATAACTGTATTGTACTTTGCTACCATCAGGATAAATCGATCCTTCCGCTGTTCCCCGACGTATATGGGATATTTTAAGCAAGTGAACGTCTGTCTTCGTGCAGGTCGGGGAAAGATGGGAAAGACGATTCACTATATCCTGCCCGGGAACAGACCTATCACAATATGTGTTCTTTTATTTGACGATAACTCTTAACAGACAGATGTCCTATTTTTCTTCAACTCAGGAAAATACGATCAAGGGGGCTAATTTCGAATCCGTCGGGTAAAATGGAACAGCCCCACATTCAAAGATCCCTTTTTGACCATTACAAGACTTGTTCAGGGGCTTATCATCAGTCTTCGAACAACTGCTTCAATACGTATCAGGACGCACAGCTTGCGGAACTTCAATATCCACGGGTTATTAGCTAAATGGAATTGGCACATCATTCGTCCTTTGTCTTCTCGCGGGTTGTTCATAACCCGCTGCGAAAAATGGGATATGCATTTGAATAAGCTGCCCCGAGTTATTACATAATACATGATCGATACAGAAATGATCGAGTCATCTCTTCCTTTACCAAGAAAGTATTTTGAATTTTGATGGCCACTCAATTGATCCCGGCATTTCTACAATAATTAAGATAGGTAGGCTATATAGTTTCCCTAACACGAGTCTGTCTTGTACTGGAAATAATTGTACTGGAATATATGACTGAATACCTTGAACAATAAAATATAAAGCCATTAAGAAAATTGAAATTACTTTCTTTATACACAGAAAGATTCTGATTTGATTGATATAATAAGATTCAAATGAGTTCTTTATTCATTCATTGAATTGATAAAATTACTACAAGCGAAGTAGAACATATTTCAAAAATAGAAGATCCAATATTTCACAATTGTAGCTAAAGAACTGGCAAAGTGGAAACAAGACCAATAGAATTTGATCGTAGATCCAATCCAAATCGTGTAGACCGAACCGATCATTATTCCCAACCATGGGTCGAGTGAAATCCGATCCATAAATCATTACTAAAAGAATAGAAAAGCTTTTAATTGGTCACTTAAGTTATACGAAATTTCCTGAACCCATATTAAGATGCCGAGTTCTTCATACGCAGAATAAAATCACCAACTTATAATACTAAACAGATTATCTTTGTCTAGAATGCAAATGATAGAGAATCATATTCTTGTGTGCTTTGACTAATTGTATTGTTTCCTTGTGTATTCCTATGAAGTTTTTGTATTGCGTTCCGGGTACTCCCTTATCATTTCGTCCATAGGCATAGTTTCTTCTAATTCCTATTGAATCTTTCCAGAACGTTGTGTCTCATTGAATCGGATTCAAAATTTTCGGATGCCTGGTTTTCCACCAAGTTATAACCCAAGGTTCCGACATTTATTAAATGAGAAAGAGCCCCACCAGGGCAACTACTATAGATGCAGATATGGGAGGGAGCCAATTCTTTCTTTTTTTTTCATTTTTTTTTCTGTGATTGAATTGTTAATGAACCTGCTTCTTCGTTGACTCTATCTGATCTGATATTGCCTTTGAACACGAGTTTATACAAGGTATGGACTATGGTCTATCTTTCTATTATTGTTTATAATTTTATTTTTTTATTTAATTTAAAGAATCAGACATAGATAAGATTCCCCTTTTCGATGAAAATGAGAAAACAGAAAGAATATTTCCGGATATCCTCAATTGGGCCAAATTTGACAATTTTATTTTTCATTTGTTCCTTTCGATGAATAACTCGAACCCGCCCTTGAAGTGAACGAATCGAGTTTCGAGACGAAAAAACTCCCCCTGGAGCAATTATTCTTTCGAAATGTTCCCCCGTCTAACAGAAAAGGGTAATCAATTCCACATCGGGGCCTAAAAGATGAATTTCTTGTATTACGAAATACATGTTCTGGATAGGTTCAAGTTCCTTCCCCATCTTGAAAAATATTATTCTTCATTTAATATTCTTCACATTCAGTTCGTTTCAAAGACTTCAATTGGTACGCGCAGAAATAGGCCAAGTCGGCAGCTTTTTTGTTCAATTTCTCGTGGAGTACAATTCTCATCATACGAGTCAAGGAATGTTTCTTGGGGGCCTCTGATTTCCATAAAGGACACGACGAGGATAAGACCCTCTTAACCCCTATTCTGATTGTTGGATATCTCTCATAAAGAAGCGAAGGAAGATGCGACATGTATTCCAGGAAATCCCAGCGAAAGATACACCCTATTCCTTCTTTTTCTATCGATCGTCAAACCGCTAACCTACATTCCACGAATTGTGCACGCAACAAATACGAGCTAATGAATAACCCCCGCGATCCCGTAGAAAGACATCACGATCCCTTGTGAAACAATGATTTGTAGATGAAATACGGATATCAAATTTCTACCAAGATAACTGGAATTACACCACTAATAATCCTAGTGAACCTAAAAAATGATACAGGCCCAGCAAAAATTAGCCGTTTTCGAGACCCCGTTAATAATTTCTATCCATAATGTTCTGATCGCCAATTCATACGGATACGATATCCAGTTGCCTTCGATTGGAATTGAGCGAATAAACCCAAATAAATTTTAACTTTTACCTTGTCTTGGAGCCGAGTACTTTCATCACTGCACTATGTCGGATGTGAAACATAGGGTATTGGTTTAGATACATTGACTTTCTATTTACAATATTCACTATCATTTTGAAACCACTATAGTCACAATACATGCATTTCTGCAGATATCATATATCCCGCATAACAGTTCTTGTCATTGTGTGTTCGGAAAGAGCCACATATCATACCAGATTACCACTAGATACTATCTTAATTATCATCCCGGTGAATAAATTGATAAATCGGTCCCATTGGGCTAGACAATCTTATTTTTTTGGACCCATGAAGAAATATGTAAACCATTTGCCATTGCCGAAATACAGCCCACTAAAGCAAAAATAGAGGGTACGTTGGTATCTGTTCATAGAAGAGGTGCCTCACTTTACTTTGCTATGCTGTTTTAATATTCTATCTATTAGACAGATACTTCTTATGATATATCTATTCTTTTATATAATCTATTATAACTTATACCAGTATCTTATTATAAGTCAATATCCCTCCATTATTATATATAAAAGATAGTGAAAAATTATAATAACTATTATTTATTTATTAATTATAAAGTATATCACTAGAATCTTATATTTTATATAGAAAATGATTTAATATGAAACTATATATCTATATGTCTAACGACATATTCCTAAAAAACATTTTATATTGATTAATGATTATATTATTATATTATAATTATAATTCTAATAATATCAAAAAATAAAATAAAGAATATAAAATATAATAAAAATATAAATACAAATTATCCGAAACCTCTTGGTCTCTTCTTACAAGGAGAACTATTCACCAAGAAAAACCTGATTACGACGATTCAATCTTGTTCGCTACAACTAAACTAACTGATCTAGTGCTATACTTTTTACATTTTTGAACTTGGATTCACGGGAAAGAAACCGTGGAGCTGAATAACTCACACCAGAACACCTTTAGAAGATTACGTGGTACTATTGGTTCGATAAACCTTATTGAATAATACTCCAGACACTTTGAACCTTCAGGTATTCCTTTTTTGAATGTTTGTTTCAATTACTCTTTTACCCGCACATGCAATTAGGCGTTAGTCAGCAATAAGTATCCCCCCACCTCCACACTGGCTGTTTCCTCCACCAGTTTAGGAGATGTATAATTGATACTAGAATAACTTTTTATCTTATTGTAATTAGATTGCGCGAAGATATTTTAGCCATTTGCAATCAGCTCAAACTTCCGTCTTGGCATTCGGCTCCTCCCAGAAGCACACACATACCTGACAGGTAGAGATCGATTAGTAGCATTCTCGCTCAAAGAGTAATTTTCTCGCCTCTACTGTCGCCTACTACCTCCCATAAACTGAACAAATCCATAACGCCAATTGCGACGGAATACATTTATTTGCCTATGCCTGTTTGAAATAGCATCACTAAACCTGTACTTCCTTTGATAAAAAAAAATCGAAGATCTCCATAAGGTTCCCGCTTTTTGAAACGCAAATCAATGTGGTCTCTAGATAGCCTATCGTTATCAGAGGAATCCAAAGTTCCGGGAGCCATCGAAAGTTCAATCGATCTCTAACTACTCATTTCAAATGATATCCACGATCTGTTCCCAAATATTCATTTTTGACTTAAAAATTTTTTATATTTAATCCCTAACAATTTTCGCATTGAACCCATCATTGTTTGTATTTTTTGATTTATATTGAAATCATTGGATCTACGTCTTCATGGAAGTATGATTCTACTTCTTCTGAAGTCTGTTCTCCTTCCTCATGGAACTCCGATTCTACTTCTTCATGGAAATCTGATTCTACTTCTTGCATGGAAATCTGTTCTAAACTTCTTCATGGACATCTGATTCACTTCACTTCAATGGAAATCTGATTCTACTTCTTCATGGAAATCTGCTTCTACTTCTTCATGGTAATCTGATTCTACTTCTTCCATGGCACTCTGATTCTACTTCTTCATGGAAGTCTACTTCTTCATGGAAATCATTGAATTTTTCTAGTCTTTTACTAGCTACCCTCTCACTTTTAACTAATTTCTCTTTTGCAGTACCAATGAAGTTATAAAAGTAACGTCACTGTAACTTGTTGGTACTAAAACCCGAAATAGAACTATTAATACTGACTTCAAACAAGATACTATATCAATGCAACTAGTAAGGTGATTATCAACTAGATTGATATCATACATTAATGATAATCAGTAGTGATTCTTTTTTCTAGTACCCCCTACTCAATAACTAGAAAGTTTTTTTTCTAGTTCACTCGAAAAGAACCTCTCATTGTCAACCTCAAAATCTGATTTTCACTATCAAAATATACAGATTACTGTCCCCATTACTATCCCTAACTAACAAAGTGTCCTCAGAGTCAAACTCCAAATATCCTTGATTTCAAATAAAGAATCAACATTAGTTAAACTCATAATTACCACTGGGGATGATTCAACTAGGAATCTTTTTTCTTCCGTATCGTTCAGTAGTTGTTCACTTCTAACTGTATGTCCAATACATCAAGACTATCCCCATTGATTTACTTAGCCCACACCTATGTTCTAACTTCTCGTTAGACAACATCGAACGGAACCACTCCACCATATTTCCCTAGAGTCTGTCGGTGTAACCCCCTATTTGATGAATAACGCCGTGAGCATTCGATGTGTCAAAGGTGCAGAGTGTTCTTCACTACTTACTCGTTCTTTCCATACTTTACTCGTTATTAATTGACAGTCCTGAACATGGTATCGATTATATAATTTCTTATTCTTAATATCTGATAAGAACTCAAACTTGTGGTGAAAGGGCAAAAATT
Source organism: Musa balbisiana (assembly GCA_004837865.1). NCBI lineage: Eukaryota > Viridiplantae > Streptophyta > Magnoliopsida > Zingiberales > Musaceae > Musa > Musa balbisiana. The sequence goes on from PYDT01001353.1 coordinate 16,251, forward strand.
ATTCTCTTTTGTGGGGCTAAGCCGAGTATCACTTAACATAGATGTTGCTAGAATCGTGTGTTTCCTCAATTTTAAAATAAAAGACCAGCTTCCTTCCAGGTGATGTACAAATTCTCATCGAAAAAGAGATATTGTTTTAAGTCTCCTATACAATTCCAGAGGACAATACAGGAATTTGTTTCGTTATAATCAAATAATAAGTTTCTATTTTAAACATGGAACGAAAGACAATCTGGGTATAGGATGGGTAAACATGAGGCCTTTTTCCCTTGGCGTGATCTATTGCCTGAAACTAGGGATATAAAAAAGTCCCCATCCCAGGATCCATATTAATCCAATCCTATGATCCAAGCACAAACATAGAATTATTGAGTTGGTTAGTCTTTCATCCTTATCTTGTATATATAGAGTAGATCTGTACATCTGTACATATAAAAGATATATCAAATACATAGTAATAGAATGCTCATTCCTTTTTTTTTTATTCGGCATCGGCCCAATCTTTTAAAATATTTTGTTGCTAATGTAACAAGGTTAGTGAGGAATTTGTCCCCATAGTAAGATCATAATTATTGATACGGGTCGTTTTCCACATAAAAAGGAATCTTTTGTACAATAGAACCAGAAGAGTGATTTGGAATCATTCAAGAATCGAAGTCGATTTTTTTTTTGTTTGCTTTATAAAAAAAGAAGATAGTCAATGAACTTCTTCTATGACATGTTTCACGGATGCGCCA
>PYDT01000773.1:0-16987 GCA_004837865.1 Musa balbisiana
TATTCTTTACGGGATCTTACGATCCTGTTCGCTATGCATAACAGTGATTCAGGTATGAGTCATAGAAAAGGTTCTCCCAAAACGAACCGGCCTTGATCTTCTTCTTGCTAACATACGTGGAGGCTTACGTGTGTGTTTGGATGTGAGACACTTTTTGGTTGTGAATCCAATGTGGGCAGATAAAATGCTATATTCGCATGCTAATCAATGTATCAATTCACACACTCAGCCTAATGCCATCCTCTCTTCGGAATTAACTTCACTATATCGTAATCAAATAAGAATACAATACGTCGAAGTTGAAGAAAAGTATCCCAATACATGTCTTATTTTTTTCAATATCCATGTTCAGTCAACGAAAGTATTCTTGTCTATCGTCCCTCACCAGTAGTGCATTATAGGATGATCAACTTACAAAGCTATCTATGGATTCTATCAAGAACCCGAAATTACCTGCTTACGATATCATTGGAAAATGCATTAACATAATACGGCAGTAAGAAGAGCAATACAAAAGTGTGTAACTATAACAAACGAGTCAAAGTGATTTGGCCCACACTAGCACTCCGGTAATAACTCCTACCAAAGTCATCCTATTCGGGAATGCTTCAGTACTCCTGTCACAATTTTACTGCCACGTAACCAATTCTGGTCCACGGTAAGGAATCAACCAGTTACACCAAAAATGCCGTCAATTACAGCCAAAACTCACCCCTGTTAACCCAGTTAATTCGCGGGGTTTTTTTAAATCCACCTTTAAGGTACACACGAAATACGTGCAAGATCATCATAAACCATCATACTTTGCCTGACCATCGCTGAACTGATCGGATTACACCCAAAGTTGGCCTCAGTCCATTATGTATTGAACAGAGGACAAAGGCTCTGTAACGGTTTAGACTGGTAGTACAAAGTCATAGCAAAAGCTGTAGCTACTTTAGGTACTAAAAAACAAGTAGTGTGATCCCCACCTACTCAATAAACTATGTTGACATGATGAGGAACATATTTACTAGTTATAATCATCTGCAAGCGCCTGAATCTCATACGTTCCTCAAACCAATCCATAATACTTTATTGGACATAGGTAACCACGGCCATGTGAACTCCCCCTCTGAGAACCGTAGATTAAAATTTCATCTCGTCGCTCAGCAGAAACACACAAATGCTGATTTCAACGCGATATGTAATAAGAAAGTTTCAAAACTTTTAGCTTAGCCCTTGATTGCCCCGACCGAAGATGGAAGTAATCAAAACTAGAATTTTTTCTTTGTATGGATAGCCGGTCAAATATCAGTTGGCGCGCATCTTCTCTTTTTGATGTTGATCATTACAGGCCTTTTGTGGAATCTTCTCTTTCCCTATTTTTTTATTTGTTATTTTATTTCTTGTTTGTTTGTGTATGCGGATTGATTCTTGTTTTACTATTGATTAGGAATTTGCTTGTGATACCTATGAATCACTTGAAACCCCAGATTCAATACTAGAACCACGATGATTTATTTAAGAAATACATAAAGCAGCCCAGCTAATCAAAGTTTTCTCTGAGTAAGAACCCTTTGATTATCACTTATTCGGATGAATGTAATGCTCAACGAAAATCTAGAAAAAGAGTGTCCTTCGTCAATAAAAAAAGTCTTGAAGGCAGAAAAAATCGTTTGATTTAGGAATATCTATTTGAAAATATTCTGAGTCCGGTGCTGAGGTTCTGATTAGTAGGTATGGAATCATCGTTTTAATATTTCTTTTCTAATCTATTCTATATTCTATATATATTCCGTGCTCACTGATACTAGAATCACTACCGACGAAATAGACATCTCGTAGAGATAAGACCATTCTCTGTATTATCAATAGAATCATTTCTAACAATCACACACTCATTTCCGGACGATACCGAAACAAATAAATTCCACGGTCGAACTCCAGAATGGTCTTAGAAATCCGAGTTTTTAAGTACAGTACTTTTTTGATTGAAAACTATGACTTCAAAGTTCTGTCAAACTTAAGCCAATTGTTAATGTCCCTCCCATTCAAACGGAAGATTATAAATTATCCAAAATAATATATATGGAATACCGTAAATACGTGCCATTGCGACCCCCAGATGGTGTTAGGTCCCCCAGCCCTGGAGCTACTTTACATATTCCGAATTCAAGGTTTTCATACATTCCCTACATTAGTTTGTCCTTGGCGCAGATCCTGAACTATCCTCACCGGTTGCTCTTAGCACTAATCACTATTTAATCATTGGTTGAGATCTGTTTGAGCTTGTATACCTTCCGTTGTAGTTGTAAATAAAACGATCTTTACGGAGCTCCATTGGTGATCTTGAAATTGTCGAAAAATAAACAGCACCCGATCGCCATCTCATATCTGGTTTACTTGTTAAGCTTTACTGGGTACGCCTTATATACCGCTTTTTGGCCAACCCTCACAACAACTAAGAGACCCTTCGGAAGAACACGGGGACTAGTTGAGTAATGAGCCTCCCATATGGGTAACTCATTACTTTCAATTGAGATAAGGAAAAATTATTTCATTTTTTAGTTGGAACCTTAGGCTGTTGCTCGAAAAGATAGCGAAACAAATTATCCCTAAAGTCAGACTAAAAGGAATGTCATAAACCAATGCTCCCTAGATTCCGATCGTGGTTTTGACATTATAGCTTCCACCCTATTCTTTGGCATCATTTACCATATAAGAAGGAAAGAGTCAAGAAAAGAGGTGATTCACGTCAAGATTTCGCGCTACCTCACCCTATGTCAATCAAAAAAAGGCGACAGAACCAGAGTCAATGTTTTGTTCAGACTACTTGTCTCTTCTTCTTTGTAGTTGGATCTCCAAGGTTTTGGAATGCTCCAATTCCCCTTGAGCATCCAAATCTGGAATCATGCCCGCAAAACATCTCGACAGGTTTCTAGCGCCATCCAAATGTGTCCGAAAAAGAAGAGCAAAGCAAACGTCCTGGCCAAAAGGACCAACCCCTTGGACCTGCGCGAAAAAAAACGCATCAGATGTTCAAGTACCCGATCTAATTCAAAAATTTCACCTAATTGGTCACTTAGCATATTTTTTTTACAGTCCCAGGATCACTATAAACCTGACTCCATTGATTCGCCACCATAAACTCAACAGTTCAACTACTGTTCAACATATCTTTGATTCTGGCCCTTTCTAAAGGAACATCGGCGCGAACAATTCGTTCCCATCTACCAACTACCGTAATGTTTGCACAACAGGTAGGCATCGACGTACAAACGCTCGCGCCCTTCTTTATCTCGAAGACGGGGTGTCCCTAACCACCCAACGCTCTTCCAATCCCCGTTGTCCATTGACCCTGCTCTGCATATCCCCCTTTTTTGCTGATTATTACCAATGTAATCATAACAAGCTAATTTTCGGGAATTTTAGACCCCGCTTCCGATAAACTCGATTTTGGGGCTCGTCCGGCGCTAAACTCCGATATATTTCTTTGCTGAAAGTAGCCCTGATCCCACTGATAACGATTGGGACCAAATAATTTCCGATTGGGGTAGTTGCTGAACCATCCCACATATTCCGCAACCACGAAGCTGAAAAAAAACAGCAGTCGATACTACTGGAAATACATTCAATATTGCCCATACGTAATCCTTGTATAAAGTTGAGGCGGAGACGGACACTAAGCATGGAATAAGCCTTCTAATATGCCACAATGTACCCGGCTGCAATATGATGTAAAGCTATTCCTCCGGGAACAAAAGTCAAGCCTTCCGCCCCCACGCGGGACTTACAGGTTGTACTTTTCCAGTTATCCATAAGGATCGGACAGCCCCAATTCCATGACCATCAAACCTGTTACATGAAATGCGGCCAGCCAACAGCAAGCCAACCCGGAGAAATAAATTAATTCCAAAGATCTTAGGCAATCCAAGATGGTTTGCCGTAACTTCATCCATAATATTTCTAGTTCCATACACCATGCAAATAGCGGCCAGAAGCACAAGCCAGAAACACAATATGGTGCCCCTGCCACAATAGACCTTCATAACTCCAAATACCGGATTCGTACAGTTCCTTCCTGAAATACTCCACCACCCCCCCAAGTGGTTATTCCTAAACTAGTCCTGAATGGTATAACGAACATAACCTTGTCTCCACAATTGGATCAAGAGCGGGTCAGAGGGATTACCCAACCGCTATTCTATAAAAGCCATCGCACCGGCCAACACAGCAACTAGGGCTGTATTGCCTTATATACGGACAGAAAGCAATCGACCTGGATCATTCAATCGACATAATGAACACGATACCAAGGCAAACCCAGGAAAATACCCTTTATCAAAGAAAAATCGACCTATGTCACTTTATTTTTTATCGCATGTGTAAAAGACTATACTTATTTATCTAACCTTTTCAGTAGATTCCGTATGAGAAAGGTTTTAATTTTATTCCGTTCCATTGAAAATAATGGAAAGAAAAAAAAAAAAAAAAACAATTCTGTCGTAAGAACCAAGAGAAGCAGATCTATTCTATACCCGATATTTACCAATATGCATGGGAGGATTCGTTTCTACTTTAGGGAAACGAATGCGTAGATCCTTTTTATTCTCCAACATGATCCGTAGTTAAAATTTTTCTTTATTCATTCTGTCTTCTCTCTAAAATAAACCTTCCCATTTATGTTAGAAAAATCTATGTTATACACATAACAATAAACAGAAAAGGGATGAGACATAAAGCCATTGTTCTGTTTCCTCCATCATTAAGTGAAGTATGTAACTCAATTTTTTCTTTTAATTTAATGCCCGTTGGTGTTCCAAAAGTCCCGTTTCCGAGTCCTGGTAGTAGATGCAGTTTGTGTTGACTTATAAGTGCGACTTGTCAGACTATTGGGTTTATATGGAATTTACCCGTTCTCGCTCCCTCGATCGAAATAGCCTCGTTTCGCCTAAGAAATATGTATTGAGTGACCATCAATCATTCGGAGCGTGAAGTGCATTCTATCAATTTATTTATTTTGAGATCAATTAGGATAATTTCTGGTTGACTTGAAAAATAAAAATAAAATAAGTAATAAAGTATCCGGCTCCGTTCAGAAAAATACCAATTGGTAATCCCATGTAATGTACGTTACCGCTGTACATAAACGATTCTTATCCTTATTATAGGAGTGATTTCAAAACGTCCCACCATACCAACGGAATAGAATGATGAGTACATCGATATTTGGGTAAGGCTGAAACTAATTGGAAAAAAAAAAGTCGTAACAAAAAAGAAGTGGGTACTGAGACCATTTGCCCTATATTTGCCATGAATTCGGACAGATCTGTTCCGAGTAGAACATGAACCAAAAATAATTGACAAGGCCCATTCAGAAACACGAATTACTCGTGATTTGATGTCGATGAAACAATACATCACTGGTAGAGATTTGTTTCAATTCAATTTCATAGTTCAGTAAATTCTTTTTTTATAGGGAAGGAAGCACACTCATCTCATGTCTTTTAAAATTGGAAGCTTTATTAAAAACAAAAACTCCATTGACAGAAAAAAAAAATAGACTGAATCGACACATTGAATTCTTTTTTTTCGCAATTTTTTTTTGAACCGTAATGCCATCCAAAGGTCCACGTACATTGTCCTAAGGAACTCCAATTTTGTCCTAATCAACCGACTTCAGCGAACAGAGTCTTTTTTTTAGGTCAAGATGTTATAGCGAGATCTCAAATCAATTGTTGGTTTCTCATGGTATATCTCAGTATTAAGATCTACTAGGATCTTTTTTTGTTTTAAAACTCTCCGGCGGCTTGGTAGTTCAGAATAGCTATTATGATCTATGCACTGTGTGCCACACAGTGCATACAATATGCCATGGGTTAGCGCTTCTATGGGACCTTTCATTCTGACGGAGGAGAAATTAACCAACGTCTAGCATTCCCTCAGCTTGGCGCCACTGAGTTTTTTTTATTGACAAAAAAAGAAGACTATGCCCTTCGCCAGATTGAATTGATAATATAATAATAGCATGGCACTTCCCCCGAGTTTCGGAAAATATGGGGGAACAAACCATTAATTGTTTTTTTCATAACATGAATTTTGTATCGAGATAGTAGTATGAACAAGTTATTTCCGATTTGTTGATTTATGTTTCGGGGTACCTTTCAGCTCACAAACCATTTTTTCCTCCTTCCACACATAAGTTTTTCTTTTCTGATATTTAATGTATGGAAGAGTACGAAATGAAAAAAAAAAGAATCAGTTTTTCCCTTATTTGATCGTATCAGAAAGCACTTTGGTTGCTAATATCCGACGAGATAAATATATAAAGCAACAGAAACCATCATAGTATTTTTTGGACTCCTACGAAAGGAAGGGTGGTAAATGATCATTCACGATCTGAATCAGATGGTCTCTTTCTTTCTTAGATTAATAGAGAGAACAAAAGTAAATTCCATTGGGGCGAGCCTTATGCAACGCACAGAAGAATGCCGTACGGTTGTTTTCAATTCTCTTGTTTTTTTTTTTATCCCAGTACATTAGCCCAATCATGCGAGATAGAGGAACGTTCATGATGTTATATCATATCAATATCATTAGGGTCATGATTTCATAACCTGCCTAGTTCTTTTTATGAATCCAGAACAGGGGAATTGTGTCCGGAAATGGAAGAACTAACTGAAACTTCGTGAAACCCTCCAAAGGTTTAATGTACAAAGAACGGGCCAAGCCTTTATGTTTGTATCCGAAACATGGAAAGGGATGTTTTTATCAGCCACAGAAGCCCACGCTCATGGCATTGTTGATCTCGTAGCGGTCGAAATGAAAATACGGGATTTCGTGTAAATCCATTTCAAACCATAATTCGAATTTTCTGGTGATTTGGTATGAATAGAAAAATTCATAATCCATCAATCCCATCATCAGGTTAAGATGATCTAAACCACCCATCTCCATTCCTAATTCTATTATACATATATATCTAGATACTTACTCCTGCAACTATTACACAACTTATTAGACACGGCACGACAGCCATAAGAACATTTTACGAAATCTCCAGCTCTTAGAGGATTTCCTCAGCGTCGAGAACTGTCTAGGGTGTATGTTGCGACGCGTTCGATCATGAGTTCGAAAAAATGAGACCATTTTTCCAGTGTCATGACCGGTACCCATGACTAGGGTAAATGGAAAGATTCTATCATAAGTACCTATATTGTGTATGGAATTTATGGTTTCCATTGGTGCAAATCCAATCACCTAGATTTGAGATGAAAAGCAATTCCCCATTGGTACAAATAGTTTGATCCATTAAGCGGCGGAATAGTATATAAGACAAAAAGATTAGCTCCTTTGTTAAAAGACGGACTAATCGGGTCAGCTACCTAGCAACTTTCCTAATTAAATGCCGCACTGTATGATAACTCTTATTGTGAAAAAGCTATTACTCTATAATTGATGGGTAAGCCAAAGAGTGGTGACTATACAGAGTTCACAATACCATTTGGTTAAATGAAGAAGAGCTCCGGTGTATAGGAGGCTCACCGTTTAGAAATAACCATTAAAACGATGGACCCCACTTTTTTTTTTTAGTACATGAAATTCTTTATTTGCAGGTGAAATACCTGGACGGAATATAAAAAATTGGTGGTCAGGAAGGGTTCCGTAGCAAAAGCCTTGGGAATTTATATTTTTCTATCGGAATATCCGTTTTGTTTATTAATCGACCGTGAGAGGGAAAAGGATGAACTGAAAGAATCGCACTCCATTAGTTATCATTAAGGGTTAATTGTTCAATGACCATATTTAGACGGATTACAGCTCGGAGACGCGAACAAAAATTCGTTTATTTGCATCACCTCTAGAGGGCTCATTCAGACTTACTAGAACGATTACTCAACAGAAAATGAGAGCTTTGGCTTCCTCTCATCGATATAGAGGCAGCAAAAGAGGGATTTTCGTCGTTTGTGGATCACTCGTATAACTGCAGTAACTCGTGATAATAGGTATTGTATAGTTATAGTAGATTACTACACAATCTGTACAAAAGCATTTGCTTCTTAATCGTAAAAGACCTGCACAATAGCTAATATCAAATAAGAATTGTTCTTTACATGATTTCCACCAAGATCAGCAAAAATAAAGTAGATCTAAAAGTAAATTTAAAGTATATTCTAAGTAATATAAACAGTACAGGAATGATTGAAACGACTCCCCGGAGAGAACTCCGAAATAGAATAAATAATTAAGATAGTAAATAGGATGAACGAATGGTTTCAATAAAAAAACTTTTCTCCATTTTTTGTTTTCTTTCACACAGGGGGAAAAACCCACTCTAGATTCTAGGCCTTTTCGAACAAAACATCAAGCTGAGCTGAGTTACAATTGAGTTTGAGTCAAATTGAAGAGTAATTCCTATTTATTTTTGTTCTAGACCAGTAGTTCTCGGGATCCGACTTCGGCTCTCATCAAATTGTTTCTCTTAAATTAAGAAAATGTAACAAAGATAAAATACGGTGCTGGCTTTTATAGCAATAGTATTAATCTGTGTGTTTCAAAGTCATCTATTCACCCTCCTAGATATTTGTTCCTTGTTCACTACTAAATCGCTCATTAAACTCATGTTTCTATAATCGATTCGATCCCCCGATCCAATTGGGGCAAACGCCCCGAAAAGATCGCTTGGATTTACAAAGATTGCTTGGATTTATCCATGGTTTATTCCTTTTTCTCAAAATTATATTTTTATTCACTTCAGTTGCAGATCCGACCAAATAGGCTTTGACTGTATCATTATGTATATTATATATGGTAACTATATGTTAGTTCTTCCTCTTCTCTTCCTTGGCGAGGCGCACACGCGTTCTGTTCGAATCTATTTCTTTATTTCTCCATGAATCAGTATGCTTGTACAATAGCGACAAAATTGTCCTCATTCTATGACCAGGCGTATTGTGGTGATTCTTTTGAGTAAATATTCTAGAAATACCTGGCGATTTTTATTGACATCATTTCGGGGCAACAACTGGTACATTCCAAAATAACTAGGACTCTTACATCTTTCCCCTTTGCCATGAACCTCCTTTGAATTTTGGGATCGCTTAACTCTTCTATTTTCGATCCGAGCGAAGACGAAGAAAGAACAAAAAAACATCGCTAGACTTACTAACTAGAATGGAAATTTCTCGTATTTCTGTGCAATATCATTTCATTAGATAATGATATTAATAGATAATTATATTTATTAAGGGAGTAACATTTTAATAGAATAATAAAGTAATAGAATAATAAAGTAAATAATTTAATGGAGTAATAATTAAATAAGACAATTTCCTTTCTAACTCTCAATTGTTCCGATCCAAATCTCAATATTTTCTTAATCTTAGTTTATTTTATTATTTACGTTTAATTCTTCTTTCTAGCTATGATTTCGTGGAACTCGCCGGGTAGACTGATCCAAAACATTTTTTCTTTCTGTTCTCCAAATCGATCTCGATCTACCCCATTTTTGCTGAGGTTCAATACACTTTTTTCTTTTCCTTCCTATCCTAAAGGAACTGAAAAAATAGGGGCGAAGTAGAAATTTTGTAGTCACTGGAATTGTATCTCTAATTTTTATTCATTCTTCGCATATCAATCAATAACTCGAATTAAAAAAAGGGAATGACAAGGCATCCGATAACCGTTAATTTCTATCAATAGGCCTGCAGACCAAACCTAGAGTACTTTAGCAACAGGTGCCACGGGAGATATGTTTTTTATATCTCGCATGTAAAATCCCCTTCTATTATAGATTGTATACATATATGTCTATGCTGTAGTTCAAGATCATTTGTATTTGTTTTTACACCGAATTCCTACTAACGGATTCCTAACTAAAATAGATATGTAAATGAAGCAATACAGATTTTTTTCTTTTTTTTGTAAAGAAAAAAAAATCTATCCCTTGTTCCTGACATTACTGATAATATTAACTTTTTTATACGTTAAGGGTTCAGATGTATATATTCTTTTATTATAGAAACCAAAACCAAAAAGAAAAGAAATGACAAGAAAATTGTCATATAGATGAGGAGAAAAGGACGATAGGGAAAACAAGCAGGGATTTTGTACAATAAACTGTACACCAATTTTGAAAAGGGTGTAGCCGCCGCTTGTAGCTGCGTTTTGTTTTTGTGGTACAAAATGTCCACGGGTTCAAATCCTGTCATCCCTACCTATTACTTCTCCCATGGGCCGTAACGAGGGATTCATTGAGATCGATTAATTGGACATAATCTTCTGGTCTTGCATACTATATGTATGCAGACTTATTGGTGGTAAAAAATTACGTTTTTCGTTACGTAAAGTCGTATCTCCTGTCCTCAGGATAAGAAGGCGCTCTTAGTTCAGTTTCGGTAGAACGCGGGTCTCAAAAACCCGAATGTCGTAGGTTCAAATCCTACAGATCGGGATTCGGTTTATTTTGATGTCGATCACAATAAAAATCATTTAACGAAAACAAAAGTTCATTGTAACTTGAAACTTGAATTGACCTCCTTCCTGCAGGGTTTCCAATCAAAAAAGAAGAAATATTACTCAATCAAAGGTCAACGGATCACCCCGGCTATATTTAAATATGCGGTTACGAATAATCCTGCTAAAGTATCGGAATTTCGACCTACGACGATTCCAAAAGAAAACCTCAATCATTCGTTTGTTTAAGGGGATAAAAAGAAGGTAGATCTATCTCCTAAATCAATCTACAAATTATCCTATCTCAATGACCAGATTGGCAATTGATGTGAGAAAGAACCATAGAATCCCGATCGCATAGAATATCGTTTTTAATCATTGCATTCAATTCATTTCAAAGAGTCGATCTTGTTCAACCATGATAACGGAGGTTATAGTTAAAGCAGCCAGTAGAAAACCGCGAAAAAACTAGTTATAGTAAGCATGAAAGAGCTAAATTAGATATTTCTTTTGCTACATTATGTTGATAAAACACTTACTAAGGTTCAATTTTTACAAAATACGACGGCAAGAAAAAATCCAATTGACAGAATTAGTTGTTCCAATTGACATTCTGGATTCCCATCATTCAGTATAGATAAACTAACTAAGAGTGCATAGGTAGAAAAATTCGATTCTCTGCTGTGACTTGACCATTCCTTGATTCGGATCAACAAGATTCATTGTGGATTTGTGGAGTTGATAACGTAAATAGTAAAAGTAATTAAAAAGAAAGTATAGTAAAAGTAATAGTCCATAAGAACTGTGCCCGTGTAACTTCATTCAAAACGGAATTACTTATAGACCTTATACTTAAATCGTAAAATTAAATATTAATAATTAAATATTAATAAAATATAATAATTTTAAGTAATTTTGGAATAAAATGAATTGGATTTGAAAATTCCTTTTTTAATCATTTCCTTTTTATTTCATAGGATATAATCTTTTTTTTGGAACCGACGGCCCTGATACTATTTACCTTTTATTTGTATTTTGAACTCATTGGACTCAGTACAGTAATAGGTTGCTTAATTGCCCATACACATAATTTCGATGAAAAAGAAAAGTTGGTCCCCACGATCTAATCGAAAAAAACCTTTACTTTCCTTTAATTTTTATATTTTTATTCTTTTTTTTCAGGTCCAACTCGATCAAAGACGAACAACTTTCCATTATCCTTTAGATTCTATAGCTGTCTTTCCATATCATGGATTCCATACTTCTAGTTTGGTCAAGAAAGAACCTTTGTTTTGGATCTAATACAATAACGGTTGCATCCGAATATGGTTGTTCCAACTGGGTCTGTTTCTTCACTAATCTAGTATATCTGTTTCTTTCACTAATATAGTATATACTATGTATTTTTGTATTACAGTATATTTTATTTATTATCACCACCATTACTTGAAATAAAAAGATTTGAAAAAAAAACTTTTGAACCCCCAAAAGGTTTATTATGATTTCGCATACATGAAGTGATTGGTGAATATTATAATATGTTCCATAATGAATATTCTAATATCTTCATAATTATTAGAACATCGAATTCACGCTTTTCCAATCTTTAATTTTCTATTACGAATCCAATATGGAAATCTTATAAGGAATTTGAGAATTTTCTATTGATCTATTTGATAACCTAGAGTTATGCATATACAAGAACAAAAAAAAGAATAAAAGATTATGTAGCATTTCGGTACCGATCGCGACTGCGTTGCCTGTGCCAGAGGAAGATAGCATATGATTCGGTAACTTGAAATAAACTTTGGTACAAAATTGAGATCTCACAAAGATGCATATCAGGTATTTTTCCATTTACTGATCCATCTTTCAAAAGACATCGATTTCCCTTTTTTTGAATGTACAAAAAATTTGGAGCTCAGAATGTCTGAAGCACGGGATAAACGTCATTTGCTGATATTATTACAGAGTTTGATACTGGGTCTTCCATGAGCGATTAAAAAACCCCTTTAAAATCCCTTCCCTATTCATTGCGGGTTGGATTCTTCGTCAGTACGGGTTTAGCTACGACTTGTTGGAAGTCCTCGGCAAACGATATTTTCACATGAGAGCCGACGACAGGTATTCCCATTGATACGCGCCGTTTTGATTCTTTGGACCACTTGATGAATTTCGAAATCCTTTTTAGGAGCCCCCAATGACCATAGATCGAATCCTATCCATTTTACAGTGCGATGGTGGCTTTTCACGGACTAGCTTGTACCTACCGTTTCTTTGTTGGGGTCATATCAGAATGCAGTTCATCCAAGATAACCTCATTTTAATTATAGAGCTATGCCACAATCAAACCCGTATGAAAACAAAATGTTTGATTGAAAACGTATACCGTCTATACTGGGGTTTTTTATCTAATTTTTTGTCTTGCTGTTTTTATTTCCAATTATTTCTTCAATGAAAGAAAGAAGAGATAGTAGAATTCTCTTATCCATTCCGTAAAGTACACCTCATAATTATCCATGCTGTTTTTGCCTCTAGCATGACATTTAGAAATGTGGAGGAAATAGGGGAATGCCGATAACTACTGAAGGATTCCCTCTTTGGCTGTTGGGACTGTAACGGTATTCCTGTGATTCGGTTGTAATAGGTGTTTCTTTTACGGTTCATATTCTGGGGTTGGTTCACTCTCTAGTAATCTGGTAAACGGATTGTAGACATGAAAGAGTAAGAAAAAGAACTCACGGCTTATCGCTCTACTAGACAAAGGAGGTAATGGTCCCGTTTGGTTCTTTTCTTACTCTTATAGGAAAGTAGGAAATTTGATCTATTCCATAACATACAAATTGGCCAGTCAACTAATCAAATATTATATTCGTAGAAATGAAATGACAACGGATTCCTTTGCTCTGATGTTTCAAACCACTCTTTCTTTTTGTTTCTTATAATGTTTTTGAAGAATTGAATCTATTGATTATTCATAGTCCTCTGTTCTTCCTTTCCTCCATATATTACTCTTATGAAGAAACAAGAAAAGAGTATCAATGGATTTTCTGAATAATACATCTTAATAGATTTCTACGATTGAGACCTCCGGCAAATCATTTTCTATACTAAACCTACATCATTTCTATAATAACACTCACTAGAACTTACTCTATAACACGCTATAATAGAATTTGTTTGAAAATTTCTCTGAATATTTCCTCTAATTTTAAAGTTTAAGTTTAATTTGAAGAAGTTCTATTTGCTCACCTCAATTATTCCCCTAACCTTTCTCCTCTTTTTTGTTTTTCCACAACTTCCTATGATCTAACCAAAAGAGTTCTGGTGGGACCCGGAAAAGAAGGAATGTTAATCTTGCGAAAAAGGAAGAAAAATAATTATTACATTTCGATATAAGACGACACAAAAAAAGGATTTTCGCCCTTTTCCTGTGTCGAATTATAAGACTCGTAGACTAGTAATCCCCCAAAGGATTTCTTTCTTTTTTCATTTTTCCATCCTTGCGCTGTATGTCTTCTTGTATTCTATTGTCATTACTAAGAATAGGATACAAGTAATGAATTCCCAGACATCCCGCAAAACGAAAAAAAAAGTATAAACAAAGCAACCAAAAGGTTTACAGATTTTTTGATCATACATAATTGTATGGATCAAAAAAATTCGGCGCTTTTACCACTTGATGTTAAGAGACTCTCTGCACCTAGAAATTTCATTTCGTACATTGACCCTTTTCACACTGTTTCTTTTTAAGAACCAAAAACCGTGTGCAAAATAACAGATCCAAGAATAACAAAAGACCTTGGACCCGTATGGGTCTTGAAGCACACTTCTTCTGCCTCTCCCTGACCAAAGCTCCCACATTGGGATTGCTTGTTAATGGTTGACAGCTGATGGATTCACCCTCTGAAACAAGAAGTTCTGGTCCTGGAGGTATATATCAACCACTTGTTGTCCATCCGAGCAATCAATAGGTTATTTCATACCCCCTTTTTCTTTACGTACTATTCTGCTTACTATACCTGCTGTTAGCGTTATGACTGTACTTTGTTACTTTTGCTACCATCAGGATAAATCTTGACCCCTTCCTCTGTTCCCACCTACTATATGATATTTTAATAAGGGAAACCGTCTTGCCTTCGTAGCAGGGTCGGGGAAAGAATGGGAAAGACGAGTTCACTTATATTTTCTGACCGTGACAGGACCTATCACAATAATATTTCTTTTATTGGGACGAATAACATCTGAAAAGCAGATTTCCTTCTTTTCTTTCACTCAGGAGAAATTACGATCCAGGGGGGCTAATCGAATCGTCGGGTAAAATGAGAACAGCCCCCACATTCAAAGTCCCCTTTTTACCATTAGCAAGAATCTTGTTCAGTTGCTTATCATAAGGTTCGTCGAACACGCTTCAATACAGTATCGGAAGCACAGCTGCGGCACTTCAATATTCCACGGGTTTATTACTAAATGGCTTGGACATACCATTTTCGTCCCGTTGCTTCTGGTCTGGTGTTTCATAACCTGCGGCGCAACAATGGTAATGCCTTTGACTAGATGCCCGATTTTACATATATCTGATCGGATACAGAAATGGAATCGGTCCATTCTCCTTACCCCAAAGAAAAGTATTTTTATTTTGCATGGTCCAATCATTTGATCCCGGAATTTTCTAACAAATAAATGATAGGTAGCTAGTATAGTCCCTATACACGAGTCTGTCATTGTACTGGATAATGTACTGGAGAATATAGGACGACTACCTTGAACAGATAAAGTATACAGAAGTTAATAAAATTGAAAATACGGTTTTCATACACGAAGAAAGATTCTGATTTGATTGATATACAAGATCAATGAGTTTCTTTTTATTCTTCATTGAATGATAATTACTACAAGCGAAGAGATACACGATTAAAAAAAAAGAGAGATCCAATATTTCACATTGTATCTAGAATACTGGAAAAGTGAACAAGACCAGATATAAATTTGATCGTTATGATCCACTCCCAAATCGTTTGTAGACCGAACGATCATAGTTTCCCAACCATGGGGTCGGTGAATCCGCTCCATAATCCAGTAACTTAAAAGAATGAAAAAGCTTTTATTGTGTCACTTCAGTTAGAGAGGTTCCTGACCCAAGAATTAGATGACGAGTTCTCATTACTCAGAATAACATACCACGTAAGATAGTGAAAACAGATTAATTTGTCGAGAAATGCAATGATAATGATATCCTATTCCATTGTGTGCTTGACTAATTGTATTGTTTCCCTTGTGATTCCTATATTGAAGTTTTTGTATATGCTTTCGGGTACTCCTTTATCATTTCGTCCATAGGATAGTTTCTTCCCTCTATGAATCTTTTTCCAGACTTTTTCCTCTTGAATATATTCAAAAAATTTTCGGATTGCCCTGGGATTCCCAATTAGAACCAGGTTCCAGACATGTTTAAAATGAGAAGAGACCCACCAGGGCAAAATACTATAGAATGCGAGATATGGGCGGGAGGCAATGCTTTCTTTTTTCATTTTTTTTCTGTGAATTGACTTGTTAATGAACCTGCTTCATTCGTGACTCTATCTGATCTGGATATTTCCGTTGAAGCACGAAGTTGTATAACAAGGTATTGACCTATGGGTTATTCCTTTCCATTATTGTGTATAATTTTTATTTTTTTATTTAATTTAGAAGGAATATAGACAAGATAGAGTCCTTTTCGGATGAAATGAGAAAAAAAGAAATAATATTATCCGATATCTCAATTGGCATTTTGACCAATTTTATTTTCATTTGTTCCTTTCGATGAATACTCGAAACCTAGGGGACAGAGGAAAAAAAAAATGGGGGGGGGGGAGAGAACGAAAAAAAAAGAAAAAAAAGAGGAAAAAAAAAAAAAAAAAAAAAAAACACAAACCAAAAACCAAAAAGAGGCAAAAAAAAGAAAAAGAGAAAAAGGAAGCCACTTGAAGTAACGAATCGAGTTTCGAGACGAAAAAACTCCCCCTGGATCAATTAACACCTTTGGATGCTACGTTCAAAAAAATTGCGAAAAAAGAATCAATGTGTCGATTCCAGTTCTATTTTTTTTTTTTCTGTAATAGGTTTTTTGTTTTTTCTAATAAAGCCCTTCCATTTTTTAAAGACATGAGATGATTTTTTGGCTTCCTTCCCAAAAAAAGAATTTACTGACCTTATTGAATTGAATTGAACAATCTCTCTCATTGATGATTGTGTTCATCGACATTCAAATCACATGTCATTTTCTTGTTTCTGAATGGGCCGTTTCCAATTCTTTTAGGTTCATGGTCTACTCCGGAAAAGATCCTGTCCAATTCCCCTTTGGACCCACATATATCACATGGTCTCAGACACTTCTTTTTTGTTACTACTTTTTTTTTCACTTCGTTTCTTCCTTTTCCCCATCATTCATGTCGCATCATACTATTTCCGTTGGTTTCTGTTGGACGTTGATCACTCCTTATAATTAAGGATAAGATCGTTTATGATACAAGCGGTAATCTACATTACATTATTACCATTTGGTATT
>PYDT01002334.1:0-16987 GCA_004837865.1 Musa balbisiana
CCCTTCTGGCTCAATGAATTATTATCCTGTAAAGAATTCCCTCGACTCATCGACCTACGGGCGTACTAGGACAATACGCCGTAGTCCCCAAACGATACAAGGGAAACCAATCTTATTGACCTGTCCGGTCCTTAGTTATCGTTGTACCTATAGTCCTCATCCACTAATTACCAAAGGACCGTTATTTATATATCGAGCATGGTGCTGTCAACCCATATGGTGTCTTTCGAGTCTCGCTCTGATCAGATCTCCTAGAGAACACTTTCTCTCTCAACCCGAAAACCTGGCCAGGGATTTTGTCGGAGCAAGAACCACATGGGATATTCCTCTCATGACGCCGAGAGTTGATGATCCGATATCAAAACTCAATAGCCCCGTAAGGTCGACTACCACTCCCAATGATCACTGTACAGATCTGGGTAGCCAAACCTATAAGTCTGGTATCAAAGAGTGGAGCACCCATACAAGACATCCTGGAGTCTCAAGTCTAAAGAACAGATACACCATAGGACTAGGGAATCGCGTCTAACAATAAGGCATATCAACTATCCAGCATTCCTAAGGGAATCAATTAGTGAACTCATTCTCAAGAGTACCGGTATTTCATCCATAGGTCCCTATACATGAGCAAACTATGAGACCAGCTGCCATCCATCATACTAGAGGAGGTATACAACACACAGTCTGTCCAGTTAGACGATTGTTCCCTTCTCGGTAACCTATGATCGGGGATTATTTGAATTGTGTTTAAAGTGAATCAATCTCATTATCGTGATTCATCAAGATCTGCTTACCATTGCACAAATCCAAAGGAACATCACAATATATAAGATATAATTATTCATAGATATATATATATCTATATATTATATAATATATATATATATTAGCAATAGTATAAAGTGATATAGCTAACATATAATAAGCAAATGATTTGTATCAAGTCGACGTGTAATCACTCACTGATTGGCTTGTTGGGGCAACCTATGACTAGCAATCTCCCACTTGACCAAAAGTCAATCACCTATGTGTCTGAGCCACATGAGACCTGTGACGCTCAACGACAATCTTGAGACCCGGGCTTGTCAGTGGATCGGCAATGTTATATTCGGATGGAACTCTTCCACTGCTAATACTCCTCAGGTATGATTCTCTGATAAGGGGACCTCCTCAGAACATGCTTAGATTTTGATGGACCTGGGTTCGTTCGCCTTGAGCAAATCGCCACGTTGTGTCGCATATAGGAGATCGGCTCTCGCTACTCGGCCACAAACTCCCAAATTGTGAGAACTTCTTCATAGACTCCATCCTTTACGAATTTGATGCAACAATGTCTCCGCCTCTATGGTCGATTCAGCAGTAGTATCTTGCTTGGAATTTCCAGCACACTACTCCTCATCAAGGTGTACACGTACCCCGAATTTGACTTGCTATCATCGGACATCAAGATGAAACTGAGTTTGTGTAGCAGTCACCTTAAGGATTATACCTCCAATAATAGTAAAAGATCCTTAGTCCTTCTAAAGTATTAAGGATTACAACTTTACCGCTTTCCGTGCTACAACTGGATTGCTGATAACTGCTTGTGACACTCAGAGCATGCGCTATATCAAGCCTCGTACATGCAATGGCATACATGATAGACCCTATTACTGAGGCATAAGGCACATATCCAGTTCGCCTTGCTTCTGGAGGTCTTTGGGGACATACTCGTAGAAAGCGATTATCCCATCGTCTCATCGATATGAGACCTCTATCTGAAATGTGCCCAATGCCAAATCTTTTGACAAGGTTTCTATGTACCTGGACTGGGAAACCCCCAAAGATCCTCTTGGATCTATCTCTATAGATCTGAATCCCCAAGATATAGAATGCTTCCCTAAGTCCTTAATGGAGAAGGTCTAGATAACCAAGGCTTTACTGTGGATAGCAGTCCTACATATTCCCGATGATTAGGATGTATTCCAATATAAACAGCCAAAAATATGATTAGCACTCCCACTACTTTCCTATCTTACACAAGGCTCATCTTTGTTCTAACGAAGTCATAGAATCTTATTACCTTATCAAATCTTATGTTCCAAACTTCGGGAAGCTTGCCCTTTAGTCCATAAATGATAAGCACCTACACACTATCTAGGAGTCTTGGATATGAATCCTCAGGGTTGTTTTCATCTACACCTCATAATAGAGGTTCCATTGAGGATACGGTTTCCATCCATCTCACCAGATCTCTAATCATAGGTGTGCTGACAAGAGCCAATATAATATGATGGCTTTTAGCATGATACGGGTGAGGAAGGTTGTATAGAAACACCGGCCTTTGACGATACCCCTTAGCCCTAGCCTTGCTTATAGGTTACTACCTTTAGATCTACTCTGAATCTTTTCTTAAAGATCCACTTGCAACCGCTGGGTCCAATACTTTCGGGTTGTACAACTAGGTTCCAAACCTTGTGGGAGTAATAGAATCAATCTCAGAATTCAGCTTTCTGCCACTTCCAGAGTCTAACTCATAATAGCCTACTTGTAGGGCTGACGGATGCAAACCTAAACATCCTCTCCTCGATATGTCTCACATATCTCTCAGGAGGATAGGGAATCCGTCGACCTACATAAAGTTGAATTGTGTATTAGGTACTTGAACGACTTGGGCTGTAGAGTGGTGATTGAGCTTGGTTCTCCAACCTCACTCAATAACTCTTTTATACATGCTGCTCACTTATCTCCGCCAGAAAGGGGTTCTTTTCGTCAAGGGAACACTGTCTCTTAGCTACAAAGACGTTTTGGTACCTCTAGATGATAATACCACAAGTTCCTTGGGGTTATCCTATAAATCTTGCATCACTTGTCCTTGATTCTAAATTATCGGGGTTTGTCTTAACGGGGAGAGCGGCCCCAATCTTAACAACCTTTAAAGGAGCTGGCTTCTTTCCTTTCTATTCTCATATGGCGTCGGACACTACCGCGTAGTTGCGAACTCTGTTCAGAAAGGTAATGTTGCAGTTTCTAGCACATATCCCCAAAAGATGGTAGGTAAGCGAAACTCATCACGGACGATACCATGTCTAAATAGCGTATGATTTCTCTTTCAGAGACACTATTGAGCGAGGTGTATAAGGAGGTGCCATTGGGATAATATCCCATAGTCTTACGACTGAGTAAACTTTTTTGTACTTAAGATACTCACCTCTCGATCTGATCGAAGAGTTTGATACTCTTCGTCTGGTTCTCCACCTATTCCTTATATCTCTTAAATTTCTCAACATCCTCGGACTTGTACTCATTAAGTACACCTATCCATACCTTGAGAAACATCAGTAAACGGTATGAAGTAGGAGGTAACCACCAATGGCCATGAGGTGACATGGGTCACATACATCACTATATATGAGTGCAAAGCTCAGTGGCTCCTCTCCAGTTCCACAAAGGAGAGTGATCAGGTTTCCACGAAGGCAAGGATCGCAAGGTGCAATGACCACCTAGTCAAATGGATCTAGATATCCATATTAGCAACTTTTGAATCCTCTTATGGATGTGACCTAGCCTACAAAGAGCCATAGGTATGCACTTTCACCTCATCTCGTTTCCTCTGGACACATTTATATTCATGATATGTGGAGTAGTGTTTATCAAAATAAATACATTATGCAAGTTCCTTTCGTGAGATCTTATCATCTAATTAATATCGAACAACCATGATTCTCATAAACTAAATTTATATCCACTAACTGTCAAAAATGAAATGGAAATAATGTTTTGATAATAGAAGGAACAAAATAACATGCATTAATGCAATAAAAGTAAACAGCAGATGTAGGGCGACCTCGCAACAGCTGCTACAGCAACTTTTGCTCCATACCCATCTTGAGGTCCATTTCACCTCGTTTTTAGTCTCCTAGGCTGGCTAGAACCTGCAATGAATGGCATTAATGATAAGCACTCTAGTATCCGATACCAGTGTTATAAAAGAGTCTAACAAATAGAGACTGATAATGAATGTACCTACCCACCATGAAGCTTCATCAAGCTTTGTTAGCACTTTCTGCAAGGTACTCTTGCAGTTCCCTTCTAGTGCCATCGTTGCCATATGGAAGAACTGGCCTTTGTCCTTGTTGGGTCTTTCTTAGAACCTTTGCTTGACCTGGGTTTGCCCTTGCCCTTTCCCTTATTCAAGGGACCTTTCGGCTTCCTTTCTTTTGGTCTCACTAGTATAGAGAACTGGTTCTCTTTCTTAAATAGTACTCTCTGCTCCCTCAACATTAGAGGAGCTCTAGGAGAGTGATTCAAGTTGTCTCTTAAAATTCATTATGACTTGTAAAAGGAATGGTAGGGATGAAGCACAATGGCCACACGCAAGTTACCTTAGGACAATTACTAGTGATAACCCACGTGCCACAATGTGCAACCTCATCGTGCCATAATATTCACTCGACTCATCGACTGCGACCGTACTAGGTCACTACAACGTTAGTCCATAGCGAACAACGGGAATCCAATCCTTTGGACAATTTTGTCTCAGTACCATTGTTCGAAGTCCTCATCCATTAATAGCCCAGAAGAGACAGTTATACTGGGCCTGGTTGTTAGACCCATATGTTTCTGCTACGAGTCCTCGCTCTAAGAAGATCTCTTGAAGAACTCTTCTCTCTCAATCCGAATGACTTAGCTAGGGATTTGTTAGCTAGAAACATGGGAATCCTCTCATGATTAAGAGGAGTGGATGATCCTCTATCGACATCAATCTCCATCGTAAAGGTTGGCTACCACTCACGATGATGGCGGCTAGATTGGAACCTCCAGACCTATAATCCAGTACAAAAAAAAGTGGAGAAGTATTAGGACATCCTCTTGATGTCCCAAGCTAAGGGACCATAGATGTTAGGAAAGAGTCAGCACTAAGAGGGAAAGGAGGGGGGCGTGAATAGTATAATGGTAACATCAATTTCGAAAAATATGATTCGTTTTGAAACACCGATCGAAAGAGTGTTAACTTAAAAATACTTACGTAAGCATGTAAGATGAAGCGTAGAGCAGGGAGCAAGCGTCAAAGGATGTGCAGCCAGAGGGAATTAAATAGAAGTAAAGGCAGAAACCAATTTATAGTGGTTCGATCGTTCATAAAATAATCACTCTCCCGATTCCTCCTCAATGAGGCCATCGGCTTCCACTACCGGTCTTTCTTCAATGGGCGAGACGAACTATCCTTTTACACCCCTATTCCTTTTGCAACATGTTTAGGAGACAACCTTTTATAAGCAGCCTCTCTAAATAAAAATTCTAAACTTAGATTAGAGGAGATGATCTTCAAGTGATTACTACACATTTTCCCACTTTAAATTTTTCTATGCTTGTGTATTTAATCAGGGAGAGAGGGATTTATATGCCTTCACAGTGGCATTCAAACTTGGATCATAAAAATATTCATCCCTAGTTTTGGGGGGGACTAGCGGTACCACCGCCCGAGTTGGGCGGTACCCACCTCTTGACAGCACTGACAATGGGCCGGTACCACCACATGACAGTCGTTTGGAAATTGTGTCGGGCATACCACACCCAAATAGAGGTACCACCGCCTGATATAGTCTCGGAGACTGGCCCGGATAGTGCCACTGTTGGGTCACTATTTAGGCCTTTGCACTTGGCCCAACACAACCCAAAACAGGGGCCCAAGACCCATATTGCGTTAGCCCAATTCCAATCTATATGTCCTAATACAAATTTTAAGTCATTCACTAGGCTAAATAAATCCGTAGTCTAGGTTCTTTCGTGAGCTTCTAGCAAACGTTCGATGAGCTGACAAGCTCCTAGACTTCACGAGATCTCTTGGACGAGTTACGAAGAGCTTTGTTGGCAAGCTCCTGGACTTCTCGGTCATTCAGACAGAACTTCTGCTGACCGTCTAGACTTCCGATGACTCTCAAATCCTAACAAAAAATCCACGTTCTGACTTCGAGACTTCATTTTTGCTTATACCTGATCACTATCATAATAATCCTTGCAAAATTAAAACTTATGCGATTCTAGACAATGATTACAAAGCTATCAATGTTGTCTGAATATCATGGTTCATCGGTGCTTATCTAAATCTCTGATGCATTCTCTCTTTGCGGCTATTACCCATCAGCTAGTTGACATCCTCAACTCAGATTTACTGGTTAATTTGTTGCTTTCTTGGCTGATGACCGAAAACCCATGGCATGAAGCCTTTTGCCGATATATAGATCGATCCTTCGGGTTAGCGTCTAATCTTTTGGACATGTTTCTTCAGCCCAATATGATTCTTCCGCTTTAATTATCTCACGTTTGACAAAGCTTCCTCGTTCTCAAACATGTAAATAAATCATAAAAACATATCAATTGTTTTTCATCATAAAATCGTGAGATTCAACAATTTCTCCTCTTTTTATGATGACAACCAATTGATGATGGAGTTAACCTTAACTCCCATATCAATACCAGATTGATAAGACTTATAACTTCATTAGATTATAAGTATTTCACCATTGCATACAACATGGAATATGGAACGGGACCCAAATCATATATTGCATGCAAAACCATAAACTCATGTATAACAAATATCCAAGTACATAATTTCCATACATGATGTCATCATAACTCTCCCCTTTTGTCAGAACAAAAAGGAGAATGCAACTTCATGTTAACAATATTGCAGTATAAATATTAATCTTAATGGTTTTATTACATCCAAGTAAGTAATTTTCTTTATTGATTGTGGAGAAGTTGCGAAAGTGCAAAATTTGTTCCTGGAAAAAGCAAAGCAGCAAAAATTTTACATAGATTGTTTTTTTTTTTTACAGCAAGCTGGCAAGAATTTTTAAGTTTTGGCCAAGTTGTTAAATTTGCTGATTAGCAGGTTTCTTCTGAGATAGGCAAGATAGCATTCTATTCTTTGAGATTACAAGCTAGCAAGTCTGGTGATGTTTAAGCTAGTAAGTTCACATCATATTAGGAACATGCAAGCAGCAAATTTATACATTTATAGTGTGCAAGCTACAAATTGTACAACCAAAATAAAAGTTCAGTAAAATTTACAATCTTTTGAGATGTGCAAGGATAGACTATTTGTGCATTCGTCATGGACATGTGTAACTTAGCCACGTTGCTTCTCTGAGATTTGTAGATTAACACTCTTGCATCTCTTTTGAGATGTGGAGCAAGATAGGAAGTTTGCTGCTTTTGCAATATGCAAGTTTCTAATTTTGCATCGGGAGCTAGTAAATTTTCTCCCCCTTTATCATTGTCAAAAAGAGGGAAGAAATACAATGTTATAATTCTGTCCCTTTACATAATTTTCAAATTATGACAAAGTTAAAATATCAATCTTTTGTCAAATATTGTGCTGCATCATTATAGTTTCAATTAAAACATGCTAATTTTAAGCCTTTAATTTTATTTATTCATGCATGATACAAAAAATAATCATCATACTAGGTTATTTTTGGATATCATACATGATACTCAAAGCATTCATGAACAGAATTTGGGCATACATTCATGATGCTAAGCTATTAAACTTTTTAAGCATTTATCATGCATGTGGTATCAACATTCATCCATTTATTTCTCACTCAGTCATAGGCAAAAATAGGGAATAACACAAAGATATAATAGTTAAGTGATCACATAGAAGGATCAAGAAAAATTTGGTGATGAGGTATGACTTTATGAAGTAAGGAATAAAAAAACAAGCATAGCAGAAGATAAGATAATAGAAGACCAAAAGAAATATAATATAGTAAATCTCCTCTTACAATAAGAATACAAGGAAAAAAATCGAGGAGTACAAAAAAGTATCTTGATTAAAAAAAATCTCAAGTAAAGTTCCAAGAAATCAATATCATGTTTGAGTAAAATCATTCAAATTCAACATCATCAATCATTTTAAGAATCATTTTCATAGTCCAAGAGATATAAAAATGATATAAATTGATTATCAATCTCTCTTTTTGAAAAACTTGATAAGGTTTGAGAACTTTTAAAGAAACCTATATTTCCTTTTTATTCACACAATCATGCCTTTGTATTTGCTAAATCAAAACATACAGCATGTTTAAAACAAAAAAGCAACTATTTATTATGGCAAAGATCGATAAGCCATAAATTACAACGAATCCTCATGCATAATTTGAAATATAAACTAATGAAGCATGATTCTTAAGCATCATTAATTTGGGTATGATACCAAAACATGGTTTCAAGTTTTTAAGGTACAACATGCATATTTCAACTAACTACTCATTAAGCATGACTATCAACCCTTTAACATTTACTAATGAACATTAGGCTGGTTTCATTGGAACATAAAGCATCTCCAATCAAAATTGGAAATAATCAAGATATATATTATTTCTTCTTTAAACCATAAGAGGATTAGCATTAGATTTAAATCTAACATTTTATTCTTTATCATAAAACTGAAAATTTCATGATATTTTTCAAAATAAAAAGAGAATGATATACTTTATAATTTTGATTTTTTGTTTTTACTAACTAATTTAAAAAATTAACTCATGGAAAAATCATCAAATAATTTTAAAATAAAGTAAAGGAGTTTTGTTTGAGTTGGTTATCGTGAGTTGTTACCTCATTGTCGAGAGTCATCAAAGCGAAGTTCGTCACATTTGTCTTTATCGGTTTGCACCTAGTCATCAGATGAGCTCGATTCAACCCAAGACGCTTTGGACGACGTTTTCTTCTTTGGCAACTTATTTTAAGTTATTTGTTATTCTTTAATTTTTGTTTAGAACTTTTAAATTTATAATGAGAAGTTCAAAAGTTCTCACATCATCCACTTGAGTGATCCACTCAAGTGGTCTTCTAGTATCCAAAGGTCAAATCCTTATTGTTCTTTGGAAGGATCTCAGTTCATCAAAGTGTCACATAAGTCATTTCATAGGTCATCAAAGACCCGATAAGTTCTTCAAGTGAAAATTTATGAAATCCTTTGTCTCTTGTGGTGTAGTTGTTGGAAATCTGGGGGCGACATCACATGCCGCATGCAGGAAAGAATAAGAAAATAAAATCCCCTAGTCTCAACGAAAATGTTCGTCGTCATGCGAAGATTGGTACGTAAAAAAATCCCGTGAAACAAACTGCTATAGAATAGATTGGTACATAGGGATCGTAATACCTGTTCCATTGCAGTCTCTAGGAGAGGGTGAAAGCGGTCAAGCTCCCATCTTAGTGGTATCCAACAGCAGGGGGTTGCAACGTACGCTCCTCAAAACTCCAGGCCCTACTCTGAGGTGGAGACAGGGGAGGTGAGGGGGGGAGAATATGAGAGGCCAAGGAAAAAAAAGGGTAAGCCTATGAGGCTTTGACAGCCATCCTATTTATAGAGGCCCCCTATCAAACCTAATGGATCTCCACTAGTGGGTATTGATCTGCCATCCAATTTATCCAAGCCTTTTAATAGTGGATCTATATTCCAATAATATCTCATAGGCTCTTATTGGATCTCGCTATGGGATCCAATAATTTCAGGGGGTTATGGGAATTCAAAAGATAAGGGCTCTGGAGGAATTTAATCTGAACCTCGACTCATAGTAATGCCTACCATAGTGCTGTGACACCTAGGCAAATACTGAGCGGTTGTGAGGTCATAGCTGTAGAACTCCTTCTAGCTCAATGAGGAATATTATCTTTTAATAATTCCACTAGAATTATCAATCCGGACGTATAGGCCACTACGACGTAGTCCCCAAACGATACAGGGGAATCCAATCCATTCGATTATTGTCTCAGTTACATTTATACCTATAATCCCTAATCATATAATATCCCAAGGGAAGTATATCGGGTATGGTGCTTGTCAGACCCATACGGTTTCTATCGAGTCTCGCTCTAATCGGAGTCTCCTGGAGAACTCTTCTCTCTACCTAAATGACCCTGGCTAGGATTTGTCTGAGCAAGAACACATGGGTATTTCATCTCATGACCGCCAAGAGTGGAGGATCCTCTATCGACACTCAAAAGCCCGCGTAAGGTCGACTGCCACTCCCAAGGACCAGCTAATTAGATATGGGATATCCAAACCTATAAGTTGGTTCAAAAAGGGAGGTATGCATACAGGACATCCTTGTGTCTCAAGTCTAAGGACAGATAACCACTAGGATTACAGAATCATTGTCTGCAATAAGGCATCATCAAACCAACCAGTCTTCTGTAAGTGGATCATCAATGATGGAAATCATTCTCAACGAGCCCTGTACTATATGCCTAGTGCCCCACACGAGAAGCTATGAGACCAGCTGCATCCATAATGGGAAGGGATACAGCACACAGTTGTTCGGTTCTCACGCTGTCCCTCTCGAGTAACTATGACCGGGCGGGATTATTAGGATCTGTGTAAAGGTGATCGGTTTAAGTATCGTGATCTCATCACGATCCGATTCATTGCACAAATCCAAGGACATCACAACTAGTATACATGCATATATGCAGTACGACAAATAAAGTGATATTAAAAGAAAACATTAATAAGCAACTGATTTCGTTGTAAAGGCAAGATGCAATCACTTCACCGGATTGGCCTCTCGCACCTATAACTAGCAATCGCACACTTAACCTAAAGCCAAGCAACTATGATTTGATCCACATAGACACCATGACGATTCAAAACAACGTAGACAACGGCTTTATAGTGGATCGGAGGTCTCTTCGGATGGAGCTCTATCCACTAATAAATCTCCTCAGGTTACGGATCTTCTCTGATAAGGAGAAACCTCCTCAGAATAGCTTAGATTTCTAATAAGACTGGGTTCCTTTGCTTGAGCAATAGCCCAATTGTTGTCACAAATAAGGAATCGGCTCCTCGCTATCCGGCACGACTCCCAAATCTGTGATGAACTTCTTAATCCAGGCACCCTCTTGTGCTGCTGCTCTGCTTAGCAAGTATCAGCCTCTGGGCGGAGTCAGTAGTAGTGATCTTGCTAGGAACTTTCCAACACAACTGCGCTACTCCATTCAAGGTGTTACACATACTCGAATCCACTTGCTATCATAGACTCAGACTGAAACTGGTCTATGTAGCCTTCACCTTGAGGCTACGACCTCCATATACTGTAAAAGATCTTAGTCCTTCTCAAGTACTAAGAATACACTTACTGCTTTCTAGTGTCCAAGCTGGATCCGCCTGAGACCGACTCGTGGACCTCAGCGCATGCGCTATATCAGCCCGAGTACATAGCATGGCATACATAATAGACCCTATTGCCAAGGGCATAAGGTATCATATCATCGTTCCCTTTCTTCTGGGCGTCTTTGGGGACATAATCCTAGAAAGCGGATATCGCCATGTATCACGGTATGAGACCCTCTCTTGGAATTTCTATGACAAACTTTTGACAATGATTCTATGTACGGACTGGGACAAGCCAAGCATCCTCTTGATCTATATCTATAGATCAGACTCCCCAAGATATAAGATACTTCCCCTAAGTCCTTCCATGGAGAGTGTCTAGATAACAAGCCTTTAATATGGATAGCCATTCCTATGTCATCCCATTAATCGGGATGTCTCCAATATAACACTAAAAATGTTGATAGCGACTACCACGTACCTTCTACACATAAGGCTTATCCTTGTTCTTAATGAAATCAGGAAGATCTAAGTGTTCTCATCAAATTATTTATGTTCTAACATCGGGAAGCTCCTTAGTCATAATGGATCTAAGCAATTTGACCACCTTATCTGGGAATCCTTGAACACAAATCCCTAAGTTGTAATCATATATACATCCTCCTCAAGGTTCCCATTGAGGAATGCAACTGTTCCACATCCATTTGCCAGATATCATATCATAGGTGCCTCAATAGCTATTAGAATTCGGAGCGGATTTTAGCGTGTACTATGAGAAGGTTTCATTATAGTTAAATACCTTGCTTTGACGATACCTTAGCCACTAGCCTTGGCTTATAGGTCTCACCTTTCCATCTACTCCGAGCTTTTTCGTTAAAGATCCACTGCAAACGATGGGACAATACCTTCGGCGCATCAAATGTAGGTACCAAACCTTTTTGGTACATTAGAATCATCTTCAGAATTCAGGGCCTTTTTGCCACTTCCCGGAGTCTATACTCATATAGCCTCCTGTAGGCTGAGGTGAATATCTTAACATTCTTCTCTTACTATGTCCAGAATCTCTCAGGAGGATGCTGATACTCTTACCAGACCTACGTAAAGTTGGAAGTTGTGGCTTAGTACCTGAACAAACTTGGGCTGTTAGAGTGGTACTTGAGCTGGTTCTCAAACCTCGCTCACTCTATCATGCTCCCACTATCTCCTGCCAAGAATGTGTTTCTTTCAAGGAACACCGCTTTCTTGATACAAGACTTTGGTCTCGAGATGGACTAGAAATAAACACACAAGTTTCCTTGGGGTATCCCACGAACTTGCCACCCACTTGTCCTCGATTCTAACTTTATCGGGATTTGTGTCTTTTAACGTGAGGAGGGCAAACCCCAAATTTAAAGAACTTTAAGATTGGGTTTCTTCCCTTTCTTATTCATATGGTCTAGACACTACCGACCTCTTAGTTGGAACTTGTTCAGCCAGGTAAGCTATGGTCTCTAGAGCTATCCCCAGGGGGGAATAGATGGGTTAGGCTCAGAGAAACCATCATGGAACCATACCATGTCTACCCGCACCGATTTCTCCTTTTAGAACACCCTTGAGCTGAGGTATATAAGGAGATACCATTGGGATAATTCACATAGTCCTTGAGGAACTAAGTAAACTCTGTACTTAGGACTCACCTCCTCGATTCGATCCAAGAGTTTTGATACTAATTCCAGTTAGTTCTCCACCATTCTTATCCCTCTGAATTTCTCAAAGGCCCAGATTTGTACTGCATTAAGTACCCTCTCCATACCTTGAGAAATCATCGATAAAAGGTAATGACAGAGTAGGAGTAACCACCAATGGCTGAGTTGACATGGGTCCACATACATTACATGATGAGTTCCCAGCTCAGTGGCTCTTCTCTACAAAATTCCACTAAATGGAGTAATTGGTCAGTTTACAGAAGGCAAGGCTCGAAGTTGCATTAGGACTCATAGGCGAATGATCTAGCATCTACATTTAGTAACTTTTGAATCCCTTCTTCATGGATGATGACCTAGCCTACAATTGTCAAAGTATGCATGTTCATTCATCGGTTTCATCTGGGAACACACTACATTCAGGAATGTGAAGTAGTGTTGTATAAATTAACAACCATTATGCAATTTCCCTGTCGTGATGATTTCTCATCTAATAATATAGAAAACCATATTCTCCAAAAACAATTTATATCCACAAACTGTCAGACATGAAAAAGGATTAAATAGTTTTATAATAGAATGAACAAAAATAATATGATATAATGAATTAAAGCGCCACCAAGAAGATGTAGGGCAACCTTGCCAACGTTACTATAGTACTTTTGCTCCATTGCCCATCTTCGAGGTCCATCTGCTCTCTCTAGTTCTAGGCCCTTGCTAGAACCTGCCATGATTGCAATAGGATAAGCAATATCGGTATCTAATACTCACATGTTTAATCATAAGAGTCTGAGAAAATGAAGGACTGAGCATGAATGTACTTGAAGCTTCACCAAGATTCTGTTTCACCTTTTCTACAAGGTACTTTTGGCAGTTCCTTCTCCAGTGCCACTTTGCCATAGTGGAGCACTGGCCTTGCCCTTTGTTGGTCTTCTCTAGCAACTTGCTTTTCCTGAGTTTGCCCTGCTCTTCCCTTCTTAGGGACTTTTCGGCTTTCCTTTCTTCTTTCTGGTCTCACTAGTGTAGCAACTGCATCTCTTCCTATAGTACTCTCTTGCCTACATCACACACATATGAGGACTCTAGGAGGAGGCACCTTAAGCTGGTTCATATTAAAAGTTAATTTGAAATTGTGAAAAAGGAATCTGGTAAGGGAATGAAGAACATGTTCAACCCACAAGTTATCCTCTAGGATATTCCTAGACTTGTTGAGTTTCTCCATCATTAATCATCTTTCTTGAGGACATGGTTCTGAAACCGGTGTTCCCTCAGTCATCCTAGTGCGGAAGAGGCTTTATCTATCAATCGCTGGAGTACTTCTCTGTTCTCAAACAATTCGGACATAGAAGGAGAATGGATCTAGGCATATCTTTTCTGTTGTTCTCTATTACTCTGGAGTCATAGAAGCCTCAATATGCATTGAGCAGAGTGGCGTATCAAGTAACGTCACGTAGGCAAGCGCTACCTCGGCTTGCCCCTCCTCGAGAGTAGGCATTACTTGTATCAAGGACGTATGCGATTTTCTCCACTGTGAGACAATGTCTCAAGTTCGGAGCCAATCCATTAATTTGGACCAGTGAGGGATTGACATCAAGTATGCAGTAAGGGATTTGAAAGCAAATTTTCTGAATAAGGATGTAGCAAAAAAAAACAGCAGATTTTGAGAAATAAACACTCAAGATATGAATTCTATTTTACTATGCTTCCAACTATTTTGACTAGTGGCTCACACGACACCCTCGCACGTGAAACGAAAGTCTCGAGGGTAGAGTTCTAGTGGGGATCAGGATCCAATCGCGTCTTAATGTTCACCTCGTGGACTCACAATCATCTAGCCGAAAAGGTAAAAGACCCCACTCACTTTCGTCACAACTCTTTGTGATTCCCGTCCTGTTTTGCCTCTGAATCACCATGTCTCGAGGGAAGCACCACCCATGATGTTCCGTTAAGTCAACACGTCATTACCAGATGAGTTTGAGTTGATGATATACCTTCGAGGGACTCACCAGCATACCGATCCTCCGGTCCCACCGGTGACATCTCTATGTCATAAGCAAGATGCGAATTGTAATATAGGTGAGCCTCGAGGGACCGACCAACTCAACCACACCGTGAATCGTTCCTACCCATAATATTGAAGGCCTCGTGGGTCAATCTAATGGCCAGTTTACCGACTTAATATTATCAGAGAGATGTTTTCTATAATTTTTTGGTCCTCCTAATATGACATATTCACATATATACTATTTACTCATATTTAGAACGCCTGCAAATTAATTACATATCTGTATTTATACAATCAATCCTATGATCATGGACCACAACCTAAGGTACAGGCCCGAGCCAGGGCCTCATACGCACATAAGACCTATATGTGCAGCATGCATCCTCCATGCCCTAGAGCGTCCATCTTTCCTCGGCGGTTCCATCACATCTCGATGCATCTTCATGCATCGCAATTCGTCCGTCTCATGGGTCCCGCGTACGCATCCACGCTCCCCTGCGCCTCCTCATGTGATTACACTTAATCATAGCACTCAGCCTATAATAAATGAGATAATATAATGGAGGCTCATAGGCCCAATTAATAATCACAAGTACACACATCACACGTCTATATCATCCGTCCACACATCATCTCATATTAATTCCTGGATAACGTCATTCTCCTATTTACTACTAGATAATAATAAACATAATAATCAACTAATCTTTTAATTATGATATTTTTCGCACAGCAAGGACCTAGTTTTGAATGTCTGAGGGCATTTTTGTAATTTGGTCAAAGGATAGAACTGAAATTTCTCAAATTCCCAAGGCAAAACATCTTCTCCGAAAACCCTAATGCCCTTCTCACCTCTCCCCTATATTGCTGCAGCTGCCGCCACCCTACCGGCGGTGCCTTGGCGACGGGGGCCGGGGTGCTGCCCCTATTTTGCGGCCGCGCCTCCCCGATGGTTGGGCGCACCACGCGCGGTTCTGCCCAGGGGGCTGCACCCCAGCTGCGCCCCGACGGGGCCGCTCGCCGCAGGTGAGCGCCGCTGGTTGCGCTGTGCGCACAAGCAGCGCCCGCGGATGTCACTTTCCTGCGCTCCTTAGGCGGCTCTTCCTGCGGGCGACCGCCTCCCCCCCCGGCCCCCCCCCCCCCGCCCTATGGCTGCGACTGCGGTACACATGTCGGGCGCAAGTAGCCTGCTTGCCGGCGCCGCCTGCCATCCCGGCGCTATGGCCAAAGGCACGCCCGCGGTGGGCCCTTTTGACAACCCTATCGTCGCAAGCCTGCTGCATGCAGGACGCCGGCCTACACTGCTTTTGGTTTGCCTGCAGCAGATCGAGGGCACAATAGTTGCTCCTGTTTCTCGCTTTGCGTCAACGATTTGATGTCAAAATTTTTTCCAAGACCAACCAGCAATTCAACCCATCTATCAGACAACAAATTTTATTCCTGATTCGATCCAATTTTTGAGACAATTGAAAATAGTTTTCCTTTTTCGAATCCTTTTCTTTGCTTTGGGTAAAATCATTGGGTTTAGACTTACTTTCGGTGATCTTACTCCCTTCAAAAGGGCACAACATCCTTTTGTTTTTTTATTTCTTTCTATAGAATAAATACCTATAGAAATAGAATACGAAGAATTGTTCCTCTGTGATACACTTTTTTTTTGATCGAATAGTTTTATCAGTCCGTATTTTAATTTAAGGATAACTTACAAGTTGTCTCACTTAATTGATTGATTGGGCACTAACCCTAGATTCTTCCCCTTGTACCTTAATCACTCCTTTCCGGGCCGACTCACATGTACTATCAACCTAATAAAATTAGATTCCTATGGACAGAACAAACTATGTCGAGCCAAAGCATCTTAGTTCTATAGAAAATGTGGCTGTAAACATCCCAGTGGATCATGTCCCTTCAAGTCGCACGTTGCTTCTACCACAACGTTTCAAACGAAGTTTTACCATAACTTCCTCGAATTTAGATTCAATTTAATTTCAAACCGCATGGAATTGATATTTAATATGTTAATCATGATAGTCCTTGTCTCGATGGGGAACAACGTAACTTTAAGGTCTAAACTTTTATACCTATGGTGCTATATTGTTTTTACCGGAGAAAGCTCAGCATGGATCCAATTTCTTTAACTCGATATCATCATATGAATGAAACGTTTTCCTAAGAAAGATCTTTGGCTTACGA